>CAJQZJ010032315.1:1074947-1140599 GCA_907164525.1 Lophiomys imhausi | reverse complement strand
TACAAGGTGATTCAAGTCTAGATAGGTCCAAGATGTATAATTGCTGAAGAAGAAAAAGAGTTAATTCTGGTAGAAGAAAATTTAAGATGCATATGTAAATTGAATTGACCTTAAACTTGATTGTATTTTGGTCATTTACCATCAACTCATTCTCCTATGGGATTCATTATGCAATTGGAAGATAGTATTATGGAATGGGTTTTCTTACTACATAAACAAAGTAATAAGTTAAAGACATACATAGAGAAGACATCTGAATTAATTATAAAGGGTAGAATAAGACTATGTCAATTATCAGGAATGGATCCAGCTGAAATAGTAGTGCCTCTTACTAATACTGAGATTATGACATTGTGGGTAATCAATGAACATTGACAAAAAGCTTGCATTAAGTATTTAGGAGGTATCAATAACAAATTTCCAAAGAGCGAACATATATAATTTATAAAAAGAATTAATTGGATTATTCCATGTAGTGTTAAGGGAACACCAACTCCCAATGCTGGTACATTCTATACTGATGCAAACAAGATGGGGATAGCAGGATATAAGAAAGATAAAATCAGGCAGGTAATTAAAAGTCCATATACCTCAGTACAAAAAGCAGAACTGTTTGCAATCCTGTTGAAAAAAATAAGTAATTAAATTGTTTACTAGTATTTATATTATATTTAATTATAAATGAATACACATAGACATCAACATTGGGTGGATCTTAACAAGCCTAGGCCTGGGCTATGCAATCTTAGCCCATCTAAGCCAGCTCATAATTCTATTACCCAAATATGACCCCTTATATACATATGTCCCTTTGGACTATTATCCTCCACACTATGCCATTGTTCCAGGCCACATGAAGGATCTTCTTTAATCTACCCCATGGCATGTCCTCCTTGTCTGTTCCTGACTTCTTCTGGCCTTCTTCCTATATGTTGTCTCTGAAAAAGCCCGCACACCTTAGTTCTGCCTACCTTTTCTTTGCCCAATCTCCAGGCCTCAGCATTTATTTAACCAATCAGAGTCAATTAAGTAACAGACAGCAAACAGGACCAGTCAACATTTAGAATGCTTAACACCACCCCATCACTTCCCTCCTTCTGTCTAATAAAAAAGATAAAAAATTTTAAACTCATATAGTAAATATAATAAGAACAAATATGAAACAATCAAGAAAACCATATATAAAAGGTACACACATAATATTTAGTCTATTTGTATCAGACAATCTTGAGGAAGAAAAACATCATCTATCTTTGTGTGTCTAAAGTTCTGAACCGAAATATTTTTTATCATATCCTATATTTTCTTTGAAATCCTAAATAACTCAAGTTTAATTGAAATTTTATAGCTATTATGTCTTCAACCCTGTCAAAGACTAAGGAGGGATAAAGTTATTATTTGAGTGAATAGGAAGCACAGAAGAGCAGTTTCCAAAAAGAAAAACATAAACATGACAGTTTGATGCCCAGACAGTTCCAAATATCTCTCCATACCATTGGAGCATCATCTTCAGCTTTCTGGCCAAGCATATCTCACAGACATAATTTTGTAGCAGGAAAAAAGAATTTTCCCATTCTGTCTCTGCACAATCAGGACATTAACTTACCTGCATTTAAGCCCTGGTCTATCTTTGTACTATACATAGTCTGTTGGGAGAACAGGGACATTTTTGTCCAGTAGGAATTATCTCCTGATGGGAGATTTCTTTTTGATGCTCATTGTTTTCTTCCAAGTCAAATGGGAGCTGTCAGGAGCTGATTGTCTTAAAGTCAAACAATCTTTAAATGCCATTTTCTATACATCTCTGAGGATTTTGAAGACATCTATTAGTTTATAAATTTATCATTTTGAACAAGAAAACTGTAAAATTTTATCAAAATTGTTTTATTTTTTATCAATATTAAAATTTTATACCAATGTATCAAAAAATAACCTTATTTTAAGAATGATAATAGTTTTGCAATAGTTTTAAGTTTCAGAGTGATTCAATTATCTATGCTTATATTATATATTATCATTTCTATATTATATGCATATATTCTCCTTTTTTTCTTTTCAAGTCTTTTCCCCCTGTATAAGAGAGAAAGAAGAATAGAGAAAAGAAAAAGAAATAGAAAAGTTCTTGAGTCTAACCTCCTATACCTTGTTTAAATAAGACCATTTATCAATTTGTAACTAATCTCCATAAACAACATTTATAACATATCAAATGACCAAAATATTATCCCCCCACCTTTTGAGAGTGGGGCTTTGCTCTCTTAAAATTGTTTCCTGCTGAATTGGGATATAGAAAACCTGTTTGGGGGCCCAAATAAAATAGAAAAAAAATGGTTAATCAATTTAATAGTAACATTTGTTGTCTAGTCTCTATGTGCTCAGCAATTTGAATGTCCTGAGAAGTTTGTAGTTTGAAGTTGAACTTTGGATGGGAAAGTTCAGGGCTTCATTGAAGTCCTGGCTGGAACAGTCTGTGAGCTGGACCATCTGGGCTTGTCTTGTCTTCTTTGGTGTTTGGTCCCTTTGCTCTGAAAATATATAATTTCTCACAATTAACATATCTATTTTTTCTTTCGAGACAGGATTTCTCTGTATATCCTTGTCTTGGATTTAATTGTAGACCAGGCTGACCTTGGTGAAGGTCAGAGATCCACCTGTCTTTGTCTTCCAAATGGTGGGATTAAAGGCATGCACCATCACACCCAAGGATTAACATATTTCCCCTGGGGTCTAATATCTCTCTTGAAACATGTTTTTCAGTGGAAACCCCACATCTAAGGATACTGGCTTGTGATCTCTTTCTCTTTATATCTTTAAAACTCTCTTATATTTTAGCATTGCTAAATGAAAAATATATATATATCCTTTTTACCTCCTGCCCATATAGGGAAATCAAAGACATCTAAACAAAACTTAAGAAACAGGAACATTCCAAAATACTTGGTCAAATTATAATCCCATGTTGTAATTAAAGTTCTGTTTATTATTCCTGAAATCTAGCTTTGACTGTATATCCTTGGTCCGCCTTTCCCAGATACTCTTGATAAGCACCTAGTACTAATCAGGCATTAAAATCAAACAATTCTTAAAATAATATTATCTTTAAATACCATTTTGTGTACATCTCTGAGATGTTTTGAAGACATCTATTGACTTATAAATCTATCTACCTATCATCTTTGAACAAGCAAACTAAAATTCTATCAAAATTAATCTTATCAATCTACAAAATTCTATACCAATGCATCAAAAGATAACCTTATTTTAAGAATAACTACAATTTTAAGTTTCAGATCAGATTCAATAATCTATCCTTATATTTTATTATTTCTATATTATATACATACATTCCCCTTCTTTTTCTTTTCTCTCTCCTTTCTCTCTTATATAGGGGAAAAGGACTTGAAAAGAAAAAGAAATAGAAAAGTCCTTGAGTCTAACCTCCTATACCTTGCTTAATAAGACCATTTAACAATTTGTAACCAGTTCTCCTCAAAAACATCTGTAACATATCAAATGACCAAAAAAATCACCCACTCCACCTTTTGGGAATGGGGTGTTGCTCTTTTAAAATTGCTTCCTGCTGAATTGGGAGGTAGAATACCTGTTTGGGGGCCCAAATAAAATTAAAAAAGTGGTTAAGCAATTTAATAGCAACATTTGTTGTCCAGTCTCTATGTGCTCAGCAATTTGAATGTCCTGAGCAGTTTGTAGTCTGTTGAACTTTGGGTGGGAAGTTCAGGGCTGGAACAGTCTGTGAAGCTGGACCATCTGGGTTTGTCTTGCCTTTTTTGATGTTTGGTCCCTTTGCTCTGAAAATATATAGTTTCTCACAACATATCTCTCTATTTTTTCCTTTAAGACAGGATTTCTCTGTATATCCTTGTCTTGGATTTACTTTGTAGACCAGGCTGACCTTGGTGAAAGTCAGAGATCCACCTGTCTTTGTCTCCCAAATGCAGGGATTAAAGACATGCACCATCACACCTAAAGATTGACATATCTCTTCCAGGGTCTAATATCTCTCTTGAAACCAGTTTTCCAGTGGGTGTCCCATAGCTAAGGAGACTGGCTTGTGACTCCTTTCTTTTTATATCTTTAAATCTCTTAATTTTTAGCATTGTTAAATGACAAAAATATCAAAGACACACAATTTTTCAGTTTTAAAGTCTGTGAATTTTGTTCTTCATCTTTGTGGTCTTAAGACCAATTAACATATTAAAGTTTCCCAGGTGGCTGACCTATTCAGATGCTTATGGCCTGTAAAGACCTGAAGTCCTGGAGCTCCTCTTCTAAGCACTCCCAAATCTCAGGGAGAATCTGTCTCCTCTCCAGGCACAAAATGGGTCAATATCATAGGGTGAAACTTTCCGATAAGATTGTGATGCATATTTTTCTGCTGGTAGAGGAAAATGTTGTTGAGTGAGTCAGGAACAGGAGAGAGAGCCTGCCTTCTGTCCACATGAATCCTGACTTAAATATCTTCATCTATGGGCAGAAACTTTCATTCCCTTTTCAAGTTATGTCTCTGGGCTGTCTTTTTCAAAAAAGTTTTTTTTGCAGAGGGCATGAATTCACAGGTGGTCTGCAGATGTGGGCAGGTGCCTCAGGGCATATAGCATCCAGATGCTTTTCATAGAGAGCTGTGAAATGACAGCAGACCTCTGGAGGGCAGCCACCTCAGGGGGCATGACCTGCCCCTAGCCCTAAGATCAAAGAGGTCCTGGTCCTTGGCGAGTTCCCAAGGACATGTTAGTAAGTCTTTTATCTTAAAGTCTAGCTTTATTCCAAGTTCTCTATGCTATTTTTTTTTTTTTTTTGGTTTTTTCGAGACAGGGTTTCTCTGTATAACATCTCTGGCTGTCCTGGACTCGCTTTTGTAGTCCAGGCTGGCCTCGAACTCACAGAGATCTGCCTGCCTCTGCCTCCCAAGTGCTGGGATTAAAGGCATGCGCCACCACCGCCCGGCTTCTCTATGCTATTATATGCTAACCCTAAACCTACCACACTTCCTCCTTCCTCACCAAACAACCAATTTTTCTTAACAATGCCCATGTGTCTATATCAAGAAAAATCACATGAATTGTTTTACAATACATAATCAAAATAAACAAATTATATATATATATATATATGAGTCTCTTAATATGATTTCTGACTCTATATGCTGAAAGAGTTGTTTTACATATAGAAACTGCTGAATATATTCTTTATAACTCAAAATTAGCTTCATTATTTATGCTATTGCAACAACTCATCAGAAGTAGTAACAATCCATTATGTATTACTCATATTTGGTCTCATACATGTTTGCCAGGTCCACTGGCACAAGGAAATGAGGAAACTGACCAATTACTAATAGGAAACATGTTTTTTTTGTTTTATTTTTTTAGTATTTATTTTTTTTATTTTTTTTATTTAAATACTTTATTTTTTTTTCTTCAAGTTACATCTCAGTAACAAACCCCTCCCTATTCCCCCTTCCTATCCCGCCCTTCCACCCTCTTCCCCCCAGAAGTTTCCCCTTTCAGTCCAACAGATGGTTCCTTCTCTTATAACAGTAAGTATTATACAAAACAATAGATATAAATATGCCACATTTATGAGAGTTAAATGGCCCAGTATACCTTCCCCATGTCCAGTTTATACCTATTTGGCCCCTGACTTTAACATTCTACTATCTAACCATCTCCATGAGTTTAAAGGTCTATATCTGACTCAACATTCATACTAACTTGCAACACACTTTTAAGAGTATCTTCTTAGATCTATAACACCCTCTTGATTCCTAAACAACTCAAAATTTAACTATGAGACTCTAGCTGTCTATTCTTCAACCACCTCAGAGACCAGAGAGGGATAAATATATCTGCTTATATAGGAAGTGCAGGGCCTGCAGCTTCCAAAACTAAGAAATGACATACCAATGACTGCCTGGACAGTTCCCATTTTCTCTCCATACATTCCTGCATCAGTCTTCAGCCTTTGGGTCCTGTTTCTCTGACAGACATTTGTTGTAGAGCAGGGATTATGAAGGACTTACCTACCCTAACTTGGCAGAGTTAGGCTGTCGACTTCCCTGCTACCAAGTTTTGTCCTTTTTGGACAGCAGTCTGTCTGCAGTTGGTGCAAGGGGTTTTTTCATGCCAAGAGATAGGCTTGCCACTAATTCAACCATCTTACAGTGGAGGTTCTTCGATGCTTATCTTCTACTTGGAGTAGAATAGGGGGTGCTGTCAGGCGCTGATATGTCTTGATGTCAAAAAAAATCTTGATTTAAGATAACATCTTTGAATGCCATATTCTGCAGATCTCTTGGGGTTTTTGAAGATGCCCTATCCATCTCTTGTATTTAGATAAGCAAATGTTGCTTGTCTCTTAGCAACTTGATTACTGGGTAGTTTAGAGAATATCTGTGATAGACTGTCATAGTAGCTAACAAAGTGACATGTTTGCATGACTAGGAGTTTGTTTTACTTAACTATCCTAGACCATTTTAGATGGTTGGTATCAAGAGGCCAGAGCTGAGCTTCATATTTTATTTTTAAGTATCTCTAGGTATGATACCATTAGGAAGCATTACCTTTAAGTTTGTATCAATATACAAAGATCTATTCAATTGTGGTTAAATATACTCTTAATTATGTATCAATATACAAAGATCAATGCCTATGTAGCCCAATACAATCTTAATATCACGTCCATATGCAAGGGTCAATACCATTGTGGCCAACTATAATCTTAATTTTGTATCAATATACAAAGATCAATACCGATGTAATCCAGTACAATCTTATTTTTGCACAATAAGCAATGGTCAATACCACTTTAGCCAAATAAACTACTAATTTTGTATCAATATACAAAGGTATAAGGGCAAAAGGAAACATGTTATAAGCCTCAAAACTTCATGGGAAACATCATTTTAACAGCTCCGGTTTAAAGAAAAAATTCTCTATCTCTTGACAACAAGCCAAAGAAATTTCAAAAAAAAAAATGTCCTACATGTTCTCTATAAAACCAAATTCCTTTGCCTGCTGGGAGTAACCCTAGAGGTACTAAAAGAAGGAAATTTGGCAAATGGATCTGTTCCATGTTGCAGAGTTTGGAAAACAAAGGTATGTACATCATGCCATTGATATATACTCTCAGTTTCAATGGGTAACTGCTTCAGCAACTGAAAAAGCTGATTGTCTTATTACACATTTATGAGAAATAATGGCATTTATGGGAATACCTGAACAATTTAAGATTGATAATGCCCCTGCATATGTATCCAATAAAAAAGCAATTTTAGAAAGAGCTAATCATATCTTAAAAGAGATGCTTTTAAACAAAAAGGTGAATTTAAGAATCCCAGGGATAGATTATACAATGCTTTGCTAATTTTAAATTTTTTAAATGTTGGTGAAAAAGGAACCACAGTGGCTGAGAGAAATTGTGTTATAGAAAAAAACTGAGGAACTAAATCATTCAATATACTAAAAGGATATTTTGACATTAGAATGGAAACCTGCAATAGTTTTAAGATGGGGATGTGGATATGCATAAATATCTACAAGGAATGAAAAAATATGGTTACCAACAAAACTCATAAAGACTACATCTAATCAGAAAGACCTCCTTTTAGCTCAGACATAAATATCTTCACATGGTAAGAGTATCTTATTGACGATCTGGTGCTCATGATATTCTACTGTTTCATCCAGCATGGATGGAGATTATGCTTCAAATATGTTTACAAAGTTGCTCAAATTTAGAGCAAAAAATTATTTTTAGAAGAAAAGAGTAAGTGATTATAATGTCAAAGCAAGTAGGCCAGGTGATTTACCCTAACAGATTGCCTCAATCACTATTTTTCTCAAAAAAAATGCATGCAAATCAATTTTAAAGGGTTTAGTCCAAAAATGATTAATCAGAGACTGGACAATAAAAGTTATAGCTCACTTTCCTAGGAATTAGACAATATCTCAATTTTTTAAAGGTATCGCCCCCCAAAATGTTTAAATCTTCATTCCCAAGAGGTGGGATATAAATTGTTTGTTATGTGTTGTGATTGTTTGTTGTTGTCTAGGATGAATAGATATACAATGTGTTATGTGTTGTGAAATTAAAATAAGGTAGAGTGTGTTCATATATGCTTAGCTTCTTTTATCTTGGAGATTATTTATTTCCTATGTTTCCTGGGTGTATAGTTATCCACCTTGGGTTGGAGTTTTCCTTCTAGAACTTTCTGTATCTGTAGTGCTGGATATGTAGATAGGTATTATTTAAATTTGGTTTTGTCATGAAATATATTTTTTCCTCCATCTATGGTGATTAAAAGTTTTGCTGGGTATAGTATTTTGGGATGACATCTGTGGTCTCATAGGGTCTGCAAGATATCTGCACTGGCCCTTCTGTCTTTAAGAGTCTGTGTTGAGAAGTCAGGTGCAATTCTGATAAGTCTGCCTTTTTATGTCACTTGGCCTTTTTCCCTTGCATCTTTTAATTTTCTTTCTTTGTTCTTTACATTTAGTGTTTTGATTTTTATGTGGAGAGAAGAATTTATTTTTTGATCCAACCTATTTGGTGTTCTATAAGCTTATTTTATGTTTATAGGTATCTCTTTCTTTATGTTGGGGAAGTTTTCTTCTATGATCTTGTTGAAAATATTTCCTGAGCCTTGGAGCTAGGAGTCTTTTCCTTCTTCTACTCCTATTATACTTAGGTTTGGTCTTTTCATGGTGTCCCATGTTTCTTGAATGTTTTGTGTCAGGAACTTTTTAGATTTAACATTTTCTTTGACCAATGTATCAGTTTCTTCAATTGTATCTTCTAGTCCTGAGATTCTCTCTTCCATCTTTTGTATTCTGTTGGTGATGCTTATGTCTGTAGTTTCTGTTCTCTTTACCAGGTTTCCATCTCCAGGGTTGTCTCAGTTATTGTTTTCTTTACTGTTCTATTTCCATTTTCAGATCTTGGACATTCTTCTCCTGTTTGACTATTTTTTCCTGCATTTCTTGAAGGTATTTATTCATTTCTTTCATCTGTTTGATTGTACTTTCTTGCATTTCTCTGAGAGACTTATTAATTTCCTCTTTTAAGGTCTCTATCATCTTCATAATATCAGATTTAAAGCTGTTTACTTGCACTTTAGGTGTGTAAGGATATCCAGGGCTTGATGTAGTATGATAACTGGGTTCTAGTTGTTCCATATGGCCCTGGGGTTTTTTTTGCTTGTGTTCCTACACTGTCCTTTAGCCATCTGGTTGGTCATAGTATTGGTTGGACTAGTGGTCCCTGATGGTAGTAGGCCTCTAGGATTTCAGGTAGAGCTGGTCCGCTGGGATGGCAGCAGGTGTCTGATTTTCCTAGGTGGCAGTAGGCCTCCTTGTGTTTCCTGATGGCAGCCTGGGTCTGGTGGTTCCTGATGGCCTGTCTGGGTCTGAGGTTTCAGGCAGAGATGGGAGTCTGGTGATCCCAGATGAGTGTCTGGGTCTGAGGTTGCAGGCTGAGATAGTGCCCAAGCAATGGGGTTCAGAGCACAGATGTCAGACTTCTTGTCTATAGGGTCTGCGCGTTTGACCCAGTAGTCCTTGGTAGGAGAGGGACCTCATCTGATGTTCAAGATGGCAGTCTGGGTCTGGGGTTGAGGGCGTAGATTGCAAATCAGAGATGGGGTACAGAGGGCTTGGGGCAGACTGAACCCTGTAGGGTCTGCCTGTGCGACCCAGCAGATAAGGGAGTGGAAGGGGGACCTTCCAGATGGCAGCCTTGGTCTGATTTGCAGGTAAAAGCGGTGCATGAGAAATTTCACTGGTGGTTCCTGATGGCCAGCTGAGACTGGGGTTGCAGGCAGAGATGGCTCCCAGGAGATGGGTTGCAGAGGGTAGGGGGCAGACCCCACTCCTGTAGGGCCTGCCTAATGGGCCTAGCAACCTAGGAGTTGGGGAAGAGATTTACCTAGTGGTTCCAGATGGCCACCTGGCTCTGTAGTTGTAGTCAGAGTTAGTTCCCCAGAGAAGGGGTGTGGAGGGGAAGGGGCAGTCCATACCACTGTAGGGTTTGCCCTCCTAATTATTCTTATTGCAGATAGATTACTATTGTTAGAAAAGAGAAAAAAAAACTTTTTATTTAAGAAAAAGGGGGATATGTAATGGGAGTTAGATTTAGTGAACATCTAGGGGCTTCTGATACAGTCTTTTAAAAGGGGGCATGATGATCAGCCTGTCAGCAGTGTATGACAACATATAGACTAAAAACGGATTTCTGGCTTGGCATTGCTTTCAGCTGCTATGAAGTGGACAGAGGCCAGATTAGGCAGAAGACAAGTGAAACTAGGAGATACAAAAACCTATTTAAGGATGTGGTGGTAGAGACTGGAGAACCTGCACTAAAGATAGCTGTATGAAGTGGCATGTGTCATCTGGTGGAGCCAATACAGGCTGACTGAAGAGCAGACTTAAAACAGAGCTGTAAAAATAACATCACGTCTGAGCCCATGGAATAACAGCCTTGGCCCTGAGGCAGGAAGAAGCAAGTGAGAAGAGAAGGCCCCAACAAGGCCACAAATTAAGGACTAAACCCCGTGGCAGCACCTACCCTGAGGGGTTCAACTAGTTCAAATGGTCGCCAGAATAGAAATCCAACTGGCTGGCCCAGCCCTGAAGACTGTGGCAGAGTGGCTTATTGGCTAAAACAAACTGACCAAGTTGGCCTATGGAGAGCTGAGGCACCCAGAGAGAAGGCCTCAAGCCTCATTTAAAGTGAAGGTTCCATAGCAATGCAATAGCCAAATACCATAAAGAGTCTACACCTGAGGTGATCCTGAGGAAAGATTCTTGACCAAATTCCCTAAAGGACCTAGGATTGAGGACCTGTCCCAGAGGCTGTATCCTTCTAAAGGGTTATGGTTAGTTGTTAGGTAATCGGTGTTTATAGTTGTTGATAAATGTATTTATTGCTCTGTACTTCCTGTTTATTCAGATATATTTATCCTTCTTAGGTCTCTGATATGGTTGAAGACTAGATAGTCATAATCTAGTTAAGTTTTAAGTTATTTAGGAATTTAAAAATGTTTTAGGTCTAAGAAGATGTTTTTAAGCTGGAAATTGAGTTAGGTATAGAACTTTAAACTCATTGAGATAGACAGATAATAGAATATTCTTTCTAGTTACCAAATACATATGGATTGGGTATTGGGAATTTATGTCATAACTTATAGTTTTCATAATTGTTTCCTAATTGTTCTTATTATTTTGTGTTGTATTTATTGTTATAAGAAAAAGAGCCTCTTATTGTACTAAAAGGGGGAGATGTTGTAGAAAGATCTTATGAAAAGCTGGTTTCAATGCTCTGAGACCTGATTACTGCCCTTTCTGAGGCAGTCTTTGATTTTATAATAAAAGTTGCTGATGGACAATTATCTAGGCAGAAAGTATAGGAAGGTGGGACTTCCTGGGAGTAAGGTGGGACTTCTTGGAAGGAAACCCTGGGAAGAGACATCGACAGAGGAAACACTCTTTTCACCAGGAAAGACAGATATCTCTGTGGGATCAGAAGGTACAGAGAGCAAGATGACTGGTTGGTACTAGGTTGTTGGGTTAACTTAGGTAGGTAGGCTCCTTGAGAGACTGCCTAGGTAAGGCCTAAAGTGTTGAAATATTAAAAGGTCTTGGTCTACTTATTTTACGGGCCCAATAGTGCCACCCCGGGTCTCAAGACTTATTACCTGGAGACCTAAGTCCAGTTAGACCTCCCACCAGACACATCAACCTATTACAACAAACTCTACCCCTGGTTTCTCCTCCAAAAAGTATAAAGTTCAAGACCATGCATGTTGCTATACTGACATCTGATTTACTTTACAAATGAAGGTAACTGGTATTTGAGACTATGCCTGAGAAGAATAAAATATAAAATTCAATTAACTTCAATGGTGTTCACATGTACGATGACTAAGGGCTATGATTAATATAATTAATATAATGTATCTGTAAGAAAATATTTCTTTTAGTATTTAGAATAATATAGAATTTATATAATTCTATGGAATGAAAATTTGTGTGTATAAAAATATTTTTTAAATTACAAAGTAAACAACATTTAAATTTCCTAGTTGATTACCTTAAATGATTTTCAAAACAAAATATTAAAATTTAACATTATACATCAACTAGATAATAATGTTTTGTGGCCTGTAGTTGGTGGGGAAATAACAAATAAATTATTTATTTCCTAGAGAAAATAGTTTAAATGTCATTGAAAAGATATACAGTTATTCTTATAATTAAAATATTATTATATCTTATGGTTTCTTATCCCTTGACTCCATTTTACTCCATCCTCTTTCAAAGACATTTGGTGAAACTATGCTTATAGATTTTACCATTACCCACAACAGTTGCTAATAAGTAACTACTGTCACAATTAGTTATCGATTAGGAATCAAATGGAATGAGTTTGTTTAGTATATTTACTTGAGCCTGTTTCTTCTGATTCATCCAAACAGCCTGACCATCAAACCTGATGGATGCCCATGAGCAGTCTGCAGTGTCCCTGACCACCAAAGACCCTGAGAATGGGAAGAGAGGCACTTTCCACCCACAGTACCAGCCCATGTGTGTGAAGACCTGAGATGCAGATGCTTGTTCTCTGGATGCTGTTTCAGAGCTGTCTGCTCTCTAAGTATCCCTTGAAGAACCACAACGCAAGAACTATCTTCTTCTGGTTCTTGATGACCAATGTCTGTTCAGTTCATCTAACACACGCATAAGATTGTACTCACTGAGTTGTCACCTAAAGTGTTCTGTGCTTTTCTCTATTATCCAAGAACTGTTTTTCCTTAATTTTAAATGACTGCATTCTGTCTTCCTTAATTGTCCTGTAAAGTTTTCTTAAGAAAAAAAAGATGACCAAAAACCTGAAATTATGCCAGTTTTCACCCAGATCAAGTATAAATTTAAATTTATATTAAATAAAAATAAATTTCTTCTTCAAATTATTAACAAAATAAAATATATTAAGACTTAAATACTTACTTTAAAAACTCTTTACTACTCTCATGCCTTTTCCCTCTCTCACTTCCTCTCCCCCTCATTCTCCTCTTCTCTCCCCTTTCTGCCTCCTTCCCCCCACCCCTCTCCTCTCTACCTCTGCATGTGCATGCTGTTTTTCTTCCCCTCTCATATCCAATAAACCTGCCTTTATACAACTTAAAAGAAAACCTTACTATTAAATGTAGAAGTGATTTCTTCAAAAAATTTGAGATATGAGTTTGCAGGTAGCATCAACTAATATTTATAAAAGAATTCTAAGAAATGAGGCAGATATATTAGTCTAAATTTAAAAAAAATCCTTGATAATAAGGTGCACCAAGAAGTATGTAAACATGTGAGAAGGCAAACACAGTTAATACTTGGAAAAGAGATCAGAGAGTTCTTAAAATATGAAATGCAATAGGCTATAAAATTCTTTTTGTTTGTTTTATGTTCAATTGTTAGCCATCAGGGACATGGACATCAAACTTTTGAATTTCATGTTAATGCAGTCAGAACAGCTAAAATCAGAAAACTGAAGTCTTTTAATTAAACCTGGAGTTTGCAAATTCCTCTAGGCCAGCCTGCTGGAGGAAGTTTGAGAATTTGCTTTAGGATTGCAAATATAGGCCACCAGTTCCTGGCTTTTATAAGGGTGCTGGGTTCTCAAGCCTGTGCAAGCCAGTACTTTACTTAATGAGCCATTCCCACTATCCTTAAATAACTTCAAAATTGGATCATTTGTTTTAAAAATACTTTTCATATTCTGTTTAGAGGACATTAAAATCTTATTGTGGTAATGTATCATATTGACTGCTACAAGTGTGATTTTCTTATCATTAAGGCAAAATAGAAATGTTTGAAAAATATATTTTGAGAGAAATCAGCATTAAAGAATAAAAGATCTAATCTGTGTCGTGCTCAAATAATTTCAAAGACAGCTGAAATTATATGTTGGTTTTATCCATCTAGTGCAGTGGTTCTCAACCTTCCTAATGCTGCAAACTTTTAATATAGTTACTCATGTTATGATGACCACCAATCATAAAATTATTTTTGCTTCATAATTGCTAGTTTTTTTTCAGTTCTTATGTCTGATTCTTTGTATGTTTTTACATTGGTGATAAGAATGCTTATTACCTATTTTTATTCCTGAATTTTCCACAGGATCATAGAGAAAATAAACAGCATACCTTAGTCCTCAAATACTACATTGAAGGGTACCAAGTATAAGGAAGTGATAAAGAGCAAAGACAAGTGATGAGCACATAAATTGGATCATCATTCTTCTTCATTGCAAGTTTCATAGGAATTCATTTAACATGAGAATTCAGATGAAAGAAAAATATTTATACAGTGGGATTGTTTTTGTAAATAGAAAACCTTGAACTAGTTCATTCAACTAAGCCAATGTTATACACTTATTACATTTTAATGTTCTTGGCAACTACAGACATGTTTCAAAGCAAATGATTCATTCACCTATAGTATCATAATAATTTTTCAAGATTGTGTTTCATCTAGACTTATGTATGACCTCCACTTCATAGGAATATCATATCCTTATGTTAAAAATGATATATTTATAATTTGTTTCACTTTTTATTAAACAATTTGAAAATTTTACTTTAAAGAACACATCTGCAAAATATATTTCTTAAATGACCACCTTTTCTTCGACCTTCACAAAAGTTTATAGTGGTCACTCTTAATAGAGTAAAAATGCTAAATTTTATTAAATAACTTAAATTTATAACCAGAAAACCTTAGCAATTGTTCAACTTTTGATTTTTATAGCTGAAGAAACACACCAGAGAATTTTTCCTCAGAGATGAGAATATGTGTAGATGTAAAATAAATTTAAATGTTTTATTTATTTTTGAATTAAATTTATTCTAGTTGGTACATAAAATTGGAATAAAATGATGTTTCAATACATTTATTACCTGTAATCTTTAAAAGAATTTCAACATTGTCTATCTCATTGTCAGTTACCTATGGTATAAGAGACAAATGTGAATAAAAAAATTATTTTACATATCATAACATATAGGTAACATGCATGAATGCAAATGTATAAAAATACAGAGAAACCAGAAGATTCAACTTTTATATCTACTTTAAATCACACATATGTAAACATACATATATACATGTTAATAAATGGTTATTTATATGTCTGTATGGAGATGGTGGGAGGAAGAGAGAGAGAAATCAGAGATATGATTTTATCTTCCAGAATTGTCCTGTATTTCTACTGTAAAGTCATTGTATATTTTAACACAAACTGCATAAATGTAGAGGTGTTCATAATTCTCTCATTGCTATATTTACTACTCTTACTAAAATCACTTTTCAATAGAGTGGCAATCTTTACTTTGTAGCACAAGTAGTTTTGATAGGTAAAAAATATTGTTGTTGTTTGTCATTGGTTTTTAATTTGTTTTTTTTTTTCAACTTCTTTGATAGGCTATTCATAGTACAATGTGTTAACATTGTGGGTGAGCAGTCTCTGACAAAATATTTTTTTTCTGTGCATTTTTGAAAACATTGTCACAGTTCTGTAATGAAATGAGAGGCTAAGCATTTTCTGTTATCACTAAAAGGCCAACATGAACACTAACATTAATTCACTCATTTCAATCAAGTCCTTAAATCAAGTGACAAGAGTTCTTACATAAGGAAATAGTCAGGATGGACCTGAAGAATCAGTAGGTAGAGAATTTATCACCTGTTGACCTTTGAAATGATATGGGCTACTAGAGATACTGGATCATCAGTCTTCAAGAATTGTTATATTACTGTAAACTGAAAAGAGTGTAGAGTAGAAACTATCCAGTTCATAATTAGAATACTATTTTGTGCTTCAATGTTTACATGATGATGTGCAAGCTTCTAAATATGAAAACTGATGTAGCCTCATATTTTCCCCTTTGCTATGCACTGAAATTTGTTTTGGATATTTGGCCTCTTTATTACAATATCACCATTTAACTTTTGGCTTTACAAGAAGCACTGTGCCTGATACATAGCAAGAACCAAGATCATGGTAGATAAGTAACATTTTTACTAGGATTTCATAGAAATCCTCTGAGAAATCCATGCTTCTGCAAACCATTAGTGTTGATACTTTAAGAAGTTACAGTTGTAATAATATTGTCAGAAAACATCCAGCTCGTAGACTTGGCCAAATGCTCTTGTCAGTCATGTGAAACTCCCACTGAAATTCTCTCTCCACTCCACAATTACACCAAAATACAGGCTCATAAGATGTAGGGCAAGATATAATCTAATTTCGGAGTACAAAAAAAGCCCTAAACTTGTGGGGAATTTCTGCTGACAGGGTAGAGAAGTCTGGCGCTGATAGAAAGCCTCTGAGCTCTGAGCTAGAACAACGGACTCCCTTTGTTCATGGGAACTCCCTCTTCTCTCTGCTCTGAGGATTCTCTGAGTAAGGAGTGTTACATGCCGCCCCCCCCATAAGAAACCTGCCCAGTGACTTCCCAATGTTAATGAGATCTGTCTATGTCTTTGTGTTTAGCCAATGACATTTGTCTATTCCTCTAGCCTCTCTGGAGTTTTCCCCCAACCCCACTGCCCATAAGTTAATTAGACACTGGGTTTTCTTTCTTCTGATTAGATGATGCCCAACAATCAAATACATTAATCTCCAAATTAGAGATTTTGGATTCTCTCCTCCCTGGTCCCCTGGCTAGGCTCCAGTGGCTACCCTTTTCTGTCTGGTCCATTTAATTGGGCGGCTTCCGGTGGAGGAGGGTCTGTGTCCAGCCTGATTCCTGACCAGGCTAGGAATCTCCAGCTAGAACCTACATAAACTTATAGAATGATTTGTTACATTTGTTTCCCATGAAGGATTATGACGATTTGCCTAAATAAATTAGAGTAACATTTAAAAATAGTACCTTCATAGAAATGTTACACTACAAACTCAATTTATATATACCTGATGGTCATGAGGTAATTTCCAAGCTTATCTACTTTCATGGAGAACCTGCACAACAGGAAGGAGTATTAATTAGTCTCCTGTAACCACACATCATCTGAAAAATTGCTGACCATCCTCATCCCATCCAAGAAGTAAGTCTGATTAGTCATCTGATCTGCAGTACTGTGCACATAGCGTAGAATTGTTGCTATGTTTTAGGATACCACAACTTACTTTGTGATTTCATGTTACTGGAAAACAAAGCAAGGAAAGCTGGAGACCAAGAGGTGGTGTTAGGCAAAGTTCTCTTTTTCTCTTTCTCCTGCATTGGTCTCTTGCTCCCTTCACATTATAATTGATTTTCTTTTCTTCCTGTTTCTGTCACAGATGTTACTAATGATGCAGAAATTGCTGAAACCAATGTGGAAAATATTTCACAAAAGAAATGCTATGCTTTCAGTTTTATTGCCAGGTAGAAATTGATTCCATTCTGTCTGGTTCTGAGCTGTTAATTGTCTTTCTTTCAGCCCAGACATTTATGGTTGCTGGTTCAGTGATTCTCACTACTTACCATGACATTGGCTATTTCACTTTGGGTATATAGAGAGTCACAAAGAGTTGATTATTTTTCTAACTTTAAAAAGTTAAAGATAGGAAATAACTATTTAAATGTTCCACTTACTTTGCTTATTCTTTTCACTAGTTCATAATTTTGTATCAGTTCTCAATGGCAAATCTTGATGTGACTTTTACAACAGTGTATCTTTATAATTTGTACTTATTTAATATTTATATAGTCTTTTATAAATGCATCATTATAAGCAATTTTTTTTTACTGGAAGATATTTCCAAAATATCTGACCTTCAGTTTATACAGTGCCTTAAGGCTCACTTATGGACACTTGATGCAAACCATGACAGTGTCAGGACAGCCTGAAGGTCCCCATGTAACAGGCTTGTTACTCATAGATTTGGGATCCCTCTGAAAAACAAATCACTCATAGTCTAAAAGTGGTTAATTTGACATTTTACTATGATGATGTGCATTGTCAAGAGGTTGAAATTAAAAAATAAATAGTAAAAAACATGTTATTTGGTGTAACTCTACTTTCATTATGTTGTGAATAAGCTGTGTACAGTAAGATCAGGATGCCTCTCTCAGAAACTTAAAATTCATACATGAGTGAGTTCACAAAACAATCTCCTTTATATTATTTTATTTCATTGATATAGGCCAATTTTAGGAGATCATGAGGCTGTGGAATGTGATGATTCCCAAAGCATCCCTCCAATTCTCTAAAACATCTTTATTTCTATTCATATCAGTTACCTATATTCCTGAAACCAACCCTTTACCCATATTCCTGTAAATAACCTGAATAAAATCACTTACTTACAAGGGGTAGTGATGAACTAGCCTGCCTCCGTTAAAACAGTTTAAGTGCCATCTCAAGGATTGGGCCATGACCTACATGTAACCTTAACTACAAATGGTTCTGTACTGCCTGTTCCAGGAAATGGCAACCATGTCTTTGTTTCAAAAAGTTGTAATGGCCATTGTACAATCCTTTCATTGTTTCAGAAGGTTGTTATGATTATCTTGTTATGATAACCTTGTTAAGACTACCATAGATTTATGTTCTGCTTCTGTAACCCTGCCTGTTTCCCATTAACTTCTCCATTTGGAGAACACCTATACCTGAGCTATAAAAACCTTGTGTTCCTCATATCCAATGCTGTCCTCTCAAATCTTACCTTAAGGGGAGCAGGTTTGCTTTAACTAACTGCTTATTTTAATTAATTTTGCAATGATGATTTGGGTCAGTGGTCTTTCTCCGTGCAGCTTTGAGATTAACAGTACAATCATTTGTTTGGCTTGTCATTGGTGACCCATCCAGAGTAAAGAGGCATTTGCTCATATTCCCCCAGTAAAAGTCAGACAACATTCAGAGGGGAAATACTTCATGTTGTCTTTCTCTAAACAGCATCTGAGTTCTTTCCATAACTTGATTCTTATAAATGGCACTGCAATAAACATGAAAGTGAAGCACATTTAAAGTTCTAATTCTAGTTCTTTCTGGCAAATAGCAGTAGGATTGATGGACAGCAGAGGCCTCTGCTTTACCTTTTGAAGACTTGCCATATTGTTCTCCAAAATAAATGCATCTTTCCATATTACCACTGTTGTGTCATAGTTTCTTTTGAGAGTAAGACGTTCCATTTTGAAGGCATGCTTCTTAAGACATAGGATGTTAAAAAGGAAGATAAAATAACAGGATTGTTTTAAAGGATGATGCCAAAAGAGAGGTAAAACAGAAGGGCATTCTAAAGGGGAAGCATAGTGACACAAAGGATATTTATAGGGAGGTAAAAAAAAGGGGAGAAACATTCCATCCTAACAGAAGCTCCTTAGATTCGGGAAGTAAACAACATAATAGCTTCAGGAAGTCCTTGAAACTGGCAGACTCACTAGGCTCTCACCTCTTCAAGCATATGCAAGCAGTAATGACTGCAGAGAAACTCTTGGATCAGCCAAGCTACTGCAAAAACTCCCAGACAGGCAGAAACCAGCTAAGCTGCCTGGAAGAGGCTCAGACAAACTGAGCTATCCTAAAGGAGGCTCTCCAACCTACTGTGGGCCTGCAGGCTGTGATGTGTGCTCCAAGTTTCAAGCTTTTGTGAGTTGACACTCATTCTGGGGTGGACTTTTGTGATGCAGCTGTCTTTCTGTCATTTATGCTATTTTATGTAACCCTTCACCCTTATTTTGGTAAACAGTCACAGTAAAACTCATTTGTATCCTTACTTTGTTCTGTCATTAGTTCTTTGTGTGGAGGAGTAGACATTTGTTCACACAGTACTCACCAACGATGTGTAACAACACTCAACAGCAATATAAGCAAGTTCTGGTTTTTCCACATTCTCCAAAAGCACTTGTTATTGTTAGTTTTTTTTTTCTTTTTTGTAGTAAAAGTCAAGTTAGTAAGTATAAAGACATAATACAGTTGAATGTGTCATGTTTTATGGCAAATCTCAAAGTAAAGTCAGTGGGCTCTTCAGGGTATAACTTAATTAGCTTAAGTAGAAGAGACAGTTTTTGGCACTGGTAGCGGCACTTTAATTGCTTTATTTATAAGATTGGCTTCCTGCAATATAATAGTTTGTTGTTTAAATAGAAAAATGATCATGCATTTTCTATTTTGATTTTTTATTACAGAACACAGAACAAGGTAGAGGCATATGTTCTCTAGGGGACACTTCTGTGCTTTTCTGGTACAAGAATGTTTGTCCATTAGTAATTTCAAGAGAGAAACATGGTTTTGAACTCAAAGATCAAGGAGCCAAGTATTTCTTGGCTTGAAGTTAAGGCTTTCCAACTGCAACTTACTGCCTTAGACAGGAGGAAATCAAGTTTTTATGTTTGTTGTTTACATTAAAACTCACAGTGAACTGATTTCCATAGTGGTTGTACCAGCTTGCACTCCCACCAGCAATGGAGGAGTGTTTCCCTTTCTCCACAACCTCGCCAGCAGGTGCTGTCATTTGAGTTTTTCATCTTAGCCATTCTTACAGGTGTGAGATGAAATCTCAGAATCATCTTGAGTTGCATTTTTCTGATTAAGGATGGTGAGCATTTCTTCAAGTGACTCTCAGCCATTAGAGATCCCTCTTTTGTGAATTCTTGGTTTATCTCTGTTTCCCATTTTTTGATTGAATTATTTGGCTTTTTGGTGTTTAATTTCTTGAGTTCTTTATAAATTTGGATATTAGCTGTCTGTCAGAAGTGGGGTTGGTAAAGATCTTTTCCCAATCTGTAGGTTGCCGTTTTGTTCAAATGACAGTGTTTTTTGCCTTACAGAAGCTTTTCAGTTTCATGAGATCCCATTTATTAATTTTTGGTCTATGAGCCTGAGCTGTTGGTGTTCTGTTCAGGAACTTGTCACCTGTGCCAATGAGTTCAAAGTTTTTCCCTACTTTCTCTTCTATTAGATATCTTAGAAAACCTGGAATAGCTCTACCTCAAGATCCAGCAATACCACTTCTGAATATACATTCAAATGATTCCTCACCAAACCACAAGGATGTTTCCTCATCTATGTTCATAGCAACCTTATTTGTAATAGCTAGAAACTGGAAACAACCCAGATGTACCTCAACCGAGGAATGGATTAAAAAAACTGTGGTTCCAAAACCTTTTGGTTCCAAAAAACTGTGGTACGTCTCTACAATGGAATACTACTCAGCCATCAGAAACAACGAAACCATGCAATTTAGCCAAATGGATGGAACTAGGAAATCTCATCCTGAGTGAGCTAACCCAGACTCAGAAAGATGCACATGGCATCTATTCACTTATAATCAGATTTTAGCCATATAGTACGGGATAACTATACTATAACCAGTGCACCAAAAGGAACAGAAACATAGACCTTGTTACCTGTTAAGAAGACACTTTGCCCTAGTGGTGCTGTCATGTAGGCCTCCAGAATGCGAGGAAGCTCTTGGCCCTCATATGACTGCTGAACTGGGGCGAGGGACTGATTTGTAGGGACACTCCACTCCAGAGGAGTGGGACAGAAGGGAGAGGTGGTAGACCGTGGGATGGCAGGACTGGGAGGGGTGGAAAGAGGGCATGGTGATGGAGATGTAACTTGAAGTAATAAAAGTACTTCATTGATAGCTTTAAGCTTGGTGGGAAAAAAGTAAGAAGTGGTGTTTTCATAAATAAGAGACAATGTGTACTCAATGAGTAAAAAATAATTTTTTAAATAAAAAAAACTCACAGTGGAAAAAAATAATAAATTAAGTAAGATGTATTATTAAGCAAAGATGTATTCTTCCACACACATAATTGAGTTTACAGATTAAGCAAACGGCAGATATGAACTTGGGAAATCTTGCTTTGTAAAGTAAAGCAGGACTGTTTCCTGTTATAAAGAAGGAGTTTTCTTTCCTCTTTTGTAGTTGCAATCTAATTCACTTGTAGTTCCCATCCTCTCCTCCCAGACTAATGAAAGGACTCACAACATGGCTTACATTGCACTTACATGCACTTGGTTCCAAAATCTCATCACAGTACCAATCTAGATTAAAGTTAGAAATGTTCCGCAGTATGGGAAGAATAAACCCTATACACATTTCTTTTTTTTCAAGGCCAAGGCAGACCCATTTCATTTGAATCTATACTCATAAAGTTTTTAAAATGGGATTGTCTTTATTCTGCCTTCCTAACTAATAGCCTAATTTAATAATGAAAATCTACCCTAGGATTCTTCTTTTCCTCTGATATAGAATTTCCTCTATCTAACCTCCAACCAATAATAAATTCCTACCATTCCTGTCACATTCAGAAAAGGAATAGGATTGTATCAATTCTACCACAAGGTCACTGCATTTCTGAACCATTGTCTTATTCTTTATCCCTCTTTTTCTCCAAGACAGGATCTCACCATAGCCCAGGCTGGCCTAAAGTTCATCACCTTCCTGCTTCATCCTTTTGAGTACTGATATTACAGAACTTTGCCTATATTGCCATCTGGTCTTTATATCTTAACTCTATTACTTTATACCTTGGGGTAAATTACTGTAGGAGTAAAATGTTTTTATTGAAAAGCAGCACACATTGTCTCTTATTTATGAAAACACCACTTTTTACTTTTTCCCACCAAGCTTTAAGCTATCAATGTAATACACAAGCTCTTTCATGGTTTGATGGCTACTACTTTCACTCTCATTTCTGTCAGTAACTCCAGTCTCTTTGCTCTTTACAAGTGATAAATACACCATTATTACAAATGTCTATGTATGCATACCAGGGGTGATGCCATAAACCTATAATCCTAGAACTCAGGAGATACAGGAAGAAAAAAAAAAAACACACACACAAACTCAAGGATAGCCTGCTCTACACAGTGAGCTCCAGACCAGTCAGGCCTACATAATGATTCTGCCTCAAAGAGAAAACAAATAAGCAACAACAAAAAAGATTACAAAACCATTAAGGTATCAGAAGAAATTATTTCTTTTGCACTCATTAGTTTTTGAAAATGGAAATCCAATGAATAGAATCTGTTGTCCTTATTGTTGGTTCATTAGGTTATTAGTATATATTTGCCTTTTCACATTAAGATTGAATATTACTTCTAATAAGGCAAATAACTTCCATCCCTTGTAGAATGTAATTGTCTGCCATCCCACTCTTGTCCTATTTGTGAGCATATACTCATCCCTCTTTCTTCAACTTGCACTGATTACTCCTAAATCCAATTGCTTTGTCTGATTTTGATAAAGGTAAGTATAGAAATACTGTATTCTTGTTTGATCTTTTGGTACTTAGAACTGTTCAGACACTTTCCATTAGTGATGACATGGGACTATATCTATCTCTTTTAAAAGACCTAAATAAAATGTATTTTTACAGACCATTTTATGCTGATGCTTTGTATGCATCTGGAAACCGGGCATTTCTCAATGCCTTTATTATCTTAAAGACAATCTTCATGACAGCATTGGATGGCATGAAAGTGAGAGTTAAGAACATGACATGTCACGGTCATTTATTTATGTTAATAAGCCTGTGCAAGAGTTTTCCTTAAAATACACATTACACATACATGCTTTTTATCTCACAATACCTTTCGAATGTATAGATATCAGTTGCTTTACTAATGAGGGCACTAGCTACTATCTATGATGACATTAGAAAGTGTAGAAAAGAAAACTTTTATCCATATGCTTTAGTTTCAATTCTAGAGTTCTTTCTGTCACCTCACTAAATAAAGTTCAGAAGTGCATTTCTGATAAAGTCTGCAGTTATAATAAAGTCTGATTAAATATTAGAATAGAGTTATAAGTGCAAGACATTTATTGAAAAGAAACTCCTTGATCAGAGGAAACAGGATTGGGTGGAGAGGAAATGTCTCATACAATAAACAAACAAACAGAAGTGTCTTGGCCAGTACAGAGAGACATTTTGGTGCAAAGATAGCTACTCAGGCTGGACTTGCAATGTGCAGAAATCCTGAGCCTCCCATCCTCACTGTGATTAGTTGGCACACAGTCTACCTAGGGAGTGCTGGCATCATCCAAACTGAGGCAGATCCTGAGGTCATTTAACTGGAATTCTTGCAGCAAAATACCAAGGCTTTCATTAAAACACTGCAAAACTGGTTTGTTTTCATGTAAATTAGATGCTTTCAAGTTCTTAGAAATGGTGGCAGAAGGCAAAGCAGACATTTTTCATATTCACACAGGACTTTCATAAGGTATCCTATATTGAAAGAAGGTGACTGTTCTTTGAAAGAAATTGAATTAGATTTATTTCAAAGTCTTATTTTCAGACCTCTATTTATTTAAGAATTTCTCTCATTTCTGAAGAAATGAGGTTGTCTTTGTTCAAATATTTTTGAATAATCATCAGAATATGAGAAAATATTTCCTAATGAGTCACATGATTCTATTTTAGTACCTTGTGAGCAAGTTTGTACATAAAACATGAAAATGAAGAACAGCTGGGCTCGTTTATAGATGAGAAAACTTCTTTGGTAATCTGGAAGGTGGTAGAATGTTCAAGATGGCTTAGAATTATTTTTTCTAAAGTACACAGACTTCTGAAAAGCAAATCTACTTTCAGCATAAGATGTTGTAAAATGGAAAAAATACTGTATACTATGGCTGAGATTCCTATTAAGGGATATTTGTTAAATGACATATTAATGTGTTAGAGGCATAGTCCAGCCACTAACATCTATGCTCACAAGCAAAATACCAGGGAAGTTGATAAATCAAATGTTTGGCTTCTGATTGGTTGAAATAGTGTTGCATAATATTTTAAAATAAAAAATGTAGTTTTGTAGGTTACTAAAGTAATATGTATGTTAGGAAAATATTTCTGAATCTTTTACTTGGAATATACAAATGCTTTGAATTTTAATTTTTAGCAAAGTAAAATTATACTTTTAGATAACTTGAAAATTTTTATAGTAAATTTTCATTGTGTGTTCATACTTATTGGGATAAAGGTAATATTAGTATTGAACCATATCAATGGCCCATTATCTGTCAATTTCAGAAAACAATATATAGAAATATATGGAATAAATATTATCCTACAATGCAGAAAATGTTCCCTTGCAATTTAAAAACAGTCATATTCTTTCCAAATTATCACACTTAACTAGCAGTGGATGTAACTACATCAAAATTATCTTAAAATGCTATCAATACGATACAGCAACAAAGGGATTTTTCCAAACAGTCAAAAAAATCAAGGACTTACATTTCACAGCTTCTACAGAAAATTGAAAACAATTCTCCAGCCTCTTTATAATATCTAGTCATCATTTCTTCAAATAACTGCTTGATTTTTAATTTTTCCCTATTTTCTCTCCATTTTCCATCTTCTCCATCTTTTATTCTGAAAATTTCCAAAGCAAGTCCTCTGTGAAATTGAGTCTTATTCCAGGGGAAGTAAAGGAGAGTTGTAGGTTAACAATGGCAATCTTGTCTTTGAGTGTGTCAGAAGTCATAAATATAAAATAATAAATTTCAATTTTATTATGATCATGTTTATAGAACTAGTCTTATTTTCACAGTTTTATTAAATGCTCATGAATAGGCAATGCTATAGGAATACTGAACAGTGTAGTAGTGTGTCCTGAGATGGTAGTCCATGCATTTATATCACTCTAGGTCTTGTCTCCTGGACCCCAGTATCCTCTGAGTTTACATGCTTTTCAATGACAAATTCATAGATGTTTTAAATCATGTAGACTTTCTAACAAAATCACAGAGCCTAAATGTTTTTGAAATTCTCACTTACAAATCTATTCAGTATGTCACAAACTTCACAGGTACCATATGCCCTCTATTGAACTTTGCCTGTAGGTCACCTCTTGCTGCTTGGGGTCAGGATTCCTAGGGCTTCTACTATTTGTGGTATGCATGCTTTTCTCTGTGCAGGGACAACAGTGGCACCCTACTGTGTAGTACTGTTGTTATGGAGACAAAGTTATGCTTTGAAAGATTTCAAAGAGTGACTGAAATAATACAAGGAAACAATCTTTAAAAAAATTTAAAAACTAACTTCAGGTTGAATATATTCCTAGAATTATGTCTGCAAAAAAATATGTATGCATTCCATATTGTGCAAGCATATGCAAAAAGTATTTTCATGTGTAACATTATACTCAATCTAGTTTTGTGACCATTAATGAATCATACATGGGAGAAACTAACAACAGACATTGTGCCTTTGAATGGTTTTGTTTGTCTGTTTGTATTTTATTGTGCTGTGTTTTGGTTTTTCATTGTAAAATTGGATTCTTTTATTTTAATACTTTATTTTTTTCTTCAAGTTACATCTCAGTCACAAACCCTTCCCTATTCCCCCTTCCTATCCCGCCCTTCCACCCTCTTCCCCCCAGCAGCTTCCCCTCTCAGTCCAACAGATGGTTCCTTCTCCTATAACAGTAAATACTATACAAAACAACAGATATAAATATGTCACATTTATGAGAGTTAAATGGCCCAGCATACCTTCCCAATGTCCAGTCCATACATATTTGGCCCCTGACTTTAACATTCTACTATCTAACCATCTCCATGAGTTTAAAGGTCTATATCTGACCCAACATTCACACCAACTTGCAACACAATTTTAAGAGTAACTTCTTAGATCTATAACACCCTCTTGATTCCTAAACAACTCAAAATTTAACCATGAGACTCTAGCTGTCTATTCTTCAACCACCTCAGAGACCTGAGAGGGATAAAAATATCTGCTTATATAGGAAGTGCAGGGCCTGCAGCCTCCAAAACCAAGAAATGACATACCAGTGACTGCTTGGACAGTTCCCATTTTCTCTCCATACATTCCTGCATCAGTCTTCAGCCTTTGGGTCCTGTTTCTCTGACAGACATTTATTGTAGAGCAGGGATTATGAAGGACCTACCCACCCTGTCTTGGCAGAGCCAGGTTGTCGACTTCCCTGCCACCAAGTTTTGTCATTTTTGGACAGCAGTCTGTCTGCAGTTGGAGCAAGGAGTTTTTTTCATGCCAAGAGATAGGCTTGCCACTAATTCAACCATCTCACACTGCTGGAGATTCTTCGATGCTTATCTTCTACTTGGAGTAGAATAGGGGGTGCTGTCAGGAGCTGATATGTCTCGATATCAAAAAAAAAGAAAATCTTAATTTAAGATAACATCTTCTCTAAAATTGGATTCTTAATCTCACAATTTATATTATTTAAATGTCAATTTACTTGGTCCCCAAGTTCTATTGTCACTTCCTACACAACTGTATAGGGGAATCATCCTTGTCATTGTATTCATGTAATGTAAGGAATTCTGAGAAACAGGACAGATAAGGGCAGAGCCTAGTTCACTGTTGGGATTTGCTTACCTTTGGGAACCTGGAAGAAAGGGAAAGCTGGAAGGAGATTGAGCAACTGTTTCCTCAGACTCTAGTCACAGAGGGACTGGAGAAAGGGGATCTAAGCTGGGCAAGATCCAACCAGTAATTGTAATGGGGGAACTTCCTAGTATATGGGTTAACTGTAGAAACTGATGAAAGAAGAAATATACAGCCATTTTTTACAGATTCAAACAATTGTTCCTGTATCAACTAGAATATAATGTGGCTGAAAAAAAAACAATCTAAAATATACTGGTATTGATTGTGCTATCACATAACTATCCTGAGTTAGCTGTCATTTGAAAATTTTAATAATTTCAAGAGTCCACTAAACTTCTCACTGTTCAGAAACGTATTGATAACCTTTTGTGTAAACAAACATGATGTCATGGTCTAAGGCAGCTGCTGAATATGTAACTATAATATTAACACTTTGAGTAAAGACAAAAAGTAAAATAATTATTTTTGTCAAGCCACAAAATGTTATTCAAACTTGAATTTTTATCCTCTAAAATTATGGAACCAAAATTTAGAGATTTAACAATGTAATGCTGTCTTATTTTCTATTTATATCAAAACATATGAGTAAAATATAACAAATTTAAGTAATATGATAAGGTAAAATGTGTATTGAATATATACAAATTGTTGGGATTCAGATCTGGGACAAGTGGCTGAGTATTTTACATACCAAAGCAGACCTGGCATCCAGCTTCTCCCAGCATCCCTCAGTCCCTACCTGTTACAGGGCAAGGCTGGCAGACCCCACCTTCTACCCTGAACTTTTCAGTCCAGAGCAGACATTTTGGTTCCTTCCTCTCTCTTTCTGCATTCCCCCTCCTGCCTCCACCTCTCTCTCTCTGCATTTTCTTTCTCCTCTCTCTCTATACACATACTTTCTCTCTCTCTTTCCAATAAACCAGCCTTTATACCTTAATTTGTCTTGAATTGACTCATTTTGTTGGTGGAGAATACCAATCATAAATGAATATTCATTAAATTTTTTTCTTCAGGTTTGAATGACATATTTTCTTATCTAAATCTTATAATTCTGCTTCGATATTTTCAAGACCATTGTCTCAATATTACATTTTATTTACTGAATTATTTTATAGTTATTATTTTTCTCAGATTAACATATAATGTATATGTCCAGTATATCCTATGTTGTTTAATATTTGTAGAATTCTTCCATATTATTTTCACTTTCACCTTAGAAAACTGAACTCGGGTGTGCCAATAGGTGTCATGCTACCAAAATTACTAACTTTATTTCTTCCCTTGTGTACTGGTCAAATGTCTGACTCAGAGTGTTTCCAGTTAATCTGAGTTTCAATGATCCATGATTTTACTTTGTGTAAATTTCTCACTTCATTGCAGGTGTTTGATTTTATCAGCAACATTCTCTCTAACATTAGTTTTATTTCCAGTGCCTTTATTGAAGTTCTGTGTTTAGAAAAGTTTCAACTTACAGTCGTTCACATTCTGCTATTATCATTCTGTCAGTTTCCTGACTCACATCAAGGGATATAGTTACACATTAACATGAGCAAGGAAATTTACTCATGGGAGAGAAACTATACATTTTTATATTTTGAAATTAAAATGTAATTGCATTATTTCTTTATGCCTGCTTCCTCTCAAAATCATGGCCTTTTTTTCTTAATTCTTATTGTTTTACACAAGACACATACACATGCACATGTATACATAAATATGTAAATATAATTTATTCAGACCATTTAGTAGTACTTGTGTGTGTATGATTTTAAGGCTGATCACTTGGCATTGTATCACCAATCAGGGTGCAGAAGATTTCTCCTATTCTCAGCATTCTTTTGTTGCCTACCAAGGCTCTGTAGTATAATTTGGAGTCATGTGATGCCAAATTTCAAACCTATGTTTAGGTTGTTTTGCTTATTTTGGACTTTTTATACTTCCATAAGAATTTTAGGATTTTTGAAATATTTTTGTGAATAAAGTAATTCATAATTTGATAGAGAATGCACTAAATTTGTACATTACTTTCAGTAATTAAAAAAATAATATTGATTCTACCAATCCATGTGCATGGGAGTTTTTGTTTGTTACATTTTGTTTTTTTTTTTAATTTTTGTTTTGTTTATGGGTGTCTTGAAATTTTTATTATAGAGGGTATTTTACTTTCTTAATTAGGTTTCTTTCTAGAAAGTTAAGTTTTTGGAGCAACTGTGAATGTGAATTTCCTTCCTATTTCTTTTTCAGCAAATTATATTTTGCCACAAAGAGAAACTATTGGCTTCAACACTTGTGTCACACTACTCTACTAAACTATTTCTCAAATATGATCATTTCTGCTGGTGTTATTTGTTTTAAAATATTTATTGTAAGTGTAGGGACTGTGCCTACCACCTCATGCTTGTCCAAGTTAAAAGCAATTTGTGAGTCTGTGTTTGTCTACCATGTGGGTCTGGGGTTCAATCTAGAGTCATCACATATGCTAGCAGGCATCTTGCCAGCCTTAGAATGTTTTAAGTGTAGGATCATGTCATCTGCAGAGAAGTATTTTTATTTCCTTCTCTCTTTCTTTTCCTTTTACTTCTTTGCTACCTTATTGATGTACCAATAACTTTTTCCTAATTTAGTTTAATATTGGATATAGGTTTGTTTTATATAGCTTTTATTATGTTGAGAGATGTTTCTAATCCTAGCTTCTTTGTGGCCTTTATCAGGAAGAGATATTGAACTATTTTAAAGGCCATTTATGAACCTGTTGGGATGGTTATATGATTTGTGTCCTTAAATCTTGTAATGCATTACATTACATTTGTTGGTTAGCTTATAATGAACTAACTTTGAATCTCTAGGATATAACAAACTTATTTTTTAATATGATTTTCATGTTTTTAAGTGTGATTTGCAATGATTTTGTTGATAATTTTTATATGTATTCGCTAGCGAAACTGGTCTGTAGTTTTTTTGTTTTCATTTTTGTTTTGTTTTGTTTTGTTTCTGATCTGTCTTTAGGTACTTTTTGTAGTCAGGTAAAACTGACTTTGCAGAATAAGTTTGATAATGTTCTTTCCATTTTTATTTTGTGGAAGAGTTTGGGGGCTCATTGATAATTAACTTTTTATTAAAAGATGGTATAATTTAGCATAGAATCCATCTAGTTCTAGCTTTTCTTTCTTTCTTTCTTTCTTTCTTTTTTTCTGGATTTTTGAGACAGAGTTTCTCTGTGTAGCCCTGGCTATCCTGAAACTCACTGTATAGACCAGGTTGGCCTTGAACTCACAGAGGACTGACTCTGTCTCCCTAGTGCTGGGATTAAAGGTGTGCACCACCACACCCAGTCCTAGTTTTTCTTTGAAAGGGGAATTTTGCTGTTACTGAAATCTTATAAGTTATGAATCTGTTTTAGTTGTTTATGTCTTCTTGATTTAATTCTATTATGTTGTTTGTCCAGGAATTTGTCCATTTCTTCTATGAAGTCCTGCTTTGATAAGTAAATTTACAAAGAATCTCCTCATTCTCTTCTGGATTTAGTTAAAAGTTGTTGTAACTCCTCCTTTTCACTTCTAATTTTATTATTTGTATTTTCTGTCTCTTTTGGTTAGCATGATGATAAATTTGTCAATCTTGTTTATATTGTCAAAGTATCACCTTTTTGTTTGATTATCTCTATGCATTTTCTTAGTCTCTATTTCATTAATTTCTGCCTTAATAGTTACTATTTTCTGTTGCTTACTGATTGGTGTTTGGAATACTCTTGTTTTTCTAAATCCTTGAGTTGCATCATTAGTTTTTTTTCTTTTATATGTAAGCATTCATTGCTATAAAGTTTACTTGTAAATCTATCTTAGCTATATTCTAAAGTTTTAGTACACTGTTCCTTCATTTTCATTTGATTCTACAAGCTTTTTAGTTTCCTTGTTGAATTCTTCAATAACCAACTGGTCATTCAGGGGTGTATTCTTCAGACACTATTTCCATAGTGTCTCTTGCTACTGATTTCAACTTTCATTGCATCATGATTAGATAAAGCATAAGAAATTATCTCAATTATTTCATAATTCAAACTTACTTTATGACCTACAATGTGGTTTATTTATAGAAAACCCTATGAGCTGTTGAGAAGAATGTGTATTTCAATTTATGCTGAATTAAATATTCTACATACACCTTTTAGGTTTATCAGGTATGTGGCATGGTTTAATTTTTAAGAGTTAATTTTAATTTAGATAAGTTGTTACAATTCTGGAATAGAGATTTGTTTCTATTCTCATGTCTTTGCCTTATGAATTGATCATTTTCCTTACAGCTTATAACATTATTTCCTTGCTTTCCATTTTTGACATCTTGACTAAAATATATTACAGAGAGGTTATTTACTGGTTTGATGGTTAACATAGATTGTCTATTTGACAGTATATTGTTTCACCTAGGAGTCAAGGGGAGTTGTTAGTTGAAATATGAAGACAAACTCTAACAGTTGAACAACACTATATCATGAACTAGTGCCCAGGACTGAAGAAAAAAAGCAAAGTAAGTTTGGTCCTAGCATTCATCACTAATTCTTAACTGTGACTGTAATATGACCACAACACCAAGAGCTCCTACTGTCATGACTTGTCTGTCACAATAGACTGTGTCCACTTGAATGGTAAAGGAAAAGTAAATATTTTCTTCTTCCAGTTTCTTGATATCGGTTAGTTTGTCACAGCAGTAAGAAATGCAGCCAGTACAATGGCCATCTCTATTTGAGCTTCTAAATGTTTTTTCTCTAAATGTGGGGATTTTCTACTGTAATCTAATTACATGTATTTTCCATGACTTTAGAGTTTTTCTCAGATCCTTCTTCTGTCTACTGGGTTCACAAGTTTGGTCTTCTGATATCTCAGAGATATCAGAGTTCTTTCAGATAACTGCATCAGAGTTAGCTGTAACCCTGTCAGAGTGCTACGGCCATCTTCATTTGCTTGTGTTTGGCTTGTTGTTCTGTCACTGAGCATTTCATCACTCATGTCCTCCATCCTGGGTGGACATTGTTCTTATGTAGTCAAACTGATAGCTATGCTTTCTAGTGTGGTTTTTGTCAGTTCATTCAGGTTTTTGTTTCCAAGATTTCTATTCAGATTTTTTTTTTTTTGCCTCAGTCTCCTTGCTGAATTGTTATTTTATATTGCTGAGTTTCTCATCTGTTTTGCTCCCTTTTCTTCTTTGTTGCTAATTCACCTTTCAAGGTACTATTTTAAGTGCATCTGCTTGTTTGTATCATCCTTGAACTCTTCAGTCATTTTTCTGAGTAAATTTTGAAACTATCACCTGAAATTTTACTTATTTCAGTATTGTTGACTACAGTAGTTGAAAAGTTATCATTTTTTTCCAGAAAAGTCAAATAGACTTTCTTTCATATTTATGTTTCTTCCATGAAACTTACCCTGAACTATATCCCAGCCTGATTTTTGTGTTATTGTAGCTGTTTATTTCATTCTCCTACTCTGAACAACAACTAGCTAACTAGAAAAGACTCACTGCTCCTTAAAAGTTTCTTTCTACACTACTTGAAGGCAGCCACTTTCATACTAAGATGTTTAGAATGAGTTACTTTTAGCTTACAGAATACTAAATTTTTTGTTTGTTTATGCTATATAGAACTGCATGCACTATTTGAAAGAATTTAAGGTGGTAAAGTTCTAGAACTATTTTTCCTTCTCACTGTTCTTTAGATGGAATGCACTATATCCTGTCCTAAGAGGTTGTTCTTTGTGTACCAAGAACAATCGACAGGAAACCTAGATGACATGTCCACTATGCTCTGCAAATGTCTCTGTTAAGTAGCATGCTTCATAAATCTTTACCTCCCAGTCTTCTCTTCTGTATTTAGTTTTATCCTAGTATATATTGGAATACAGTATTTATTCATTCTTTTCTTTTCAAAACAGACCATCATGTGTGGCCCAGATGTTCTTTATTACCACAATTTTAACATTTTGAAGTACTTTTTAATTAGTTGGCATTTTCCTTTTGTTACTTGTTTTGCCTCAAACATATCCACATGTTTCTGATCTCACTTCAATAATTTTTCTTTCTTCTGTTTCTGTGGTAACTTTAACATATTTTAATGACTTCCTGTTTCTTACCCAAGGTCTGTTTATAGGCTTTTCTTTTCTATGGTTTTATGACCTTCTGATTGCATATGTATCACTTGTATCTTTACTTCTGTAGGATAAATGATATTAAATAATTATTTTGAGGTTGTTACTTACTCTTTTGGATGTTGTCTTTTTGTTTGATGTTGTGTTTTCACTGTAATCAACAGCATTTAGTTTTTCATACAGTATGTAGTCATCTTGTTTTAGCAGCTTCATATACAGGAACATGATTGGTTTATTTCTGATGAAATTTATCACTGAATAATTTTTAGTTTTCATAAAAATATGATGTATCGAGGATCTGTGGGAAATGAGGAACAATATGAAAATTGTCTGGAATACACACATTTTTACTCTCTTTGCTATTGTTCATTTTTATGCTGAAGACACAACTTCCCTATACTTTTGCAGAGTTTTGTTTTGGCTTTTGTAGTGATGTGTAAACTATGGCCTTATTTAAACAATCCTCTTCTACTATGCTCACTGGAGGATCTGAAACTCCACTCCTGGCTTTTTTGAGTAACTCGATATCTTTCATTGCCTGGTGCTCAGTGTTTACCAAGTCTCTTCATGTGAAGATAGGTGTTCCCTAGGAGATCTCAGAAAAAAATCCACTGCTGTGGGATCACAAATGGTAAAGAGGGTAGCAATCTTGATGTTGTCTAAACTCACTTTTTAAAGTCTTTACTGTTTACCTAGTTTGTCTTAACAATATCTTCCAATGTGTCTGGTAAATAGTCTATCAATAATTATCATTTTTTTTCTTCTTTTGCCAGAGAATAGAGATTGTATTTCTTCAGGTGACCCCTGGATGAAGGGGCAGGTAACTTGCATCTACCCAACTACTTTAAGAACCCTTTTCCACCAGAAATAGCAAGGATGAGGTTGAGAGAAAGTCAGCAAAGGATTCAATGCAGGTTTCAACTTTTGAGGAGCTCTTAAAACTCACGAAGAAAACACATTCTTGCTTTCCAGATAGCTCATAGGATCATTTGCTCTCTTGAATGGTTTTTGCTTTTCCTTAGAGGTTTGATGTTCTCTGGAATAAACTGAAAGATAAGTAAATATTTTAGTCTCATGTAAATGTGTATTCCTCCTTAGGATACATACACTTCATTCTTTTTCTCTTATCCCTAGGCTTTTATGTAAATCATCCTGACTGTTACCAAACTTTTTCCCCCAAGTGTTTTGTATTATCTCATTATCAAAGACAAATAGGTATTTACTTTCCTGTAAAAAAATTAATTAAATTACTTTGGGTGCCATTTGTAGAAATGATTAATTAAATAGTTTAACCATATTTAGATTATATTTAGTTGGTTCGGCGGCTGTTAATCTTTAAGCAGCCATTATAAATGAGTATAAATAAAATCCACACAGAGACCATGTGGATTTTAACAAGCCTTGGCCTGAATTGAGCAATCTTGGCCCATCTAAGCTAGCTCTTAAGTCTCTTACCCAAATATGACTCCATATATACTTATGTCCCCTTGGACTGCCATTTTCCATGCCATGCCAATGTTCCTGGCCATGTGGAATGAGGTTCTTTTTTCTAACCCATGGCATGTGTCTTCCTTTCTTGCTGCTCTTGGCTGGAATGTCTTCTTCTTACTGCTGCTGGCTGGAATGCTTTAATCTTCTGTCTAAAGTGCAGGCTTCCTGTTCTAATCTCAGGAAGTCCCACCTTCTCTGTCTTTGCCCAATCTCAGGCCTCCGCATTTTATTTAACCAATCAGAGTCAATATAAGTAACAGACAGCAAACAGGACCAATTAATTAGTATTTAGAATGCTTAACACTACCCCAACACTTTCCTTCTAGTATCTTAAATGAGTGAACCTTTAAGTATTAGTATTTTACATTTAAAATTTGCTTTCCATTGAACCAGTATTTCTGGCTTCCTTTCAAATATTTATTAAATTCTTGTGTGAAAGTTTTGCATTTCCTGGCAACTGGACCCTCAAGTGTATTCTTTTTAGCATCAGAATCTTTCTTTTATAAATATGATTGTTCAGCTGTTTTTGCAAGTACAAGATGGGTCTTCTCAGCACCCAGGTGACAACTCCAGCTCTCCTTCAGCAACTCAGCAGCAGCTACCACATCATCACCAGCTGCCAAATATGCCCCCTTTAAAAGGCTCCCACCATCACAGCAACTCTCTTGTTCTCAAACTTTGTACCGTACCTTTTCCCACTCTGAGGTGTCTTTTCCCACTCCCTCCCAATAATCAATAACTGATTGAAACTTGAGTAAATTCTCTGATTTCTTCTCACTTGTAAAATAAAATGTTGCCTAAAGTGTAAACTGATCTTTTATTTAAGAAAAAGACAGTGTTTTCCTTTTGGATATTATGGAACATTTTATGAATGTGAGTTGTATGACTTTTCTGTCAGACTGAAAAATGAAATCAACACACACATACACACAAATTTTGTAAACAAAAATACCTTATATAAAAAGAAAAACGTCAGCAGAACACCGAGTTAGAATACCCATGGATTCCATACAGGGAAGCAGGTAAGCTAACTACATAACTTCACCTCAGTCTCAGTTACTCTAAAATAAGTCCCCATGTCTTCATCTCTGTATCAGACTACCTGCTGAGTTCTCCCTTCTTTCTCTGCCCCTATCACCCCAGCGTATCAAACAGATCTTCCTCCCCTAACCACCCTACCCCACTCATTGCTTTCTTCCTGCACTCAATCCCAGTAGGCATTCCCTGGGAACCCATAGGCTACTCTAGCCAATGAAGCACATATGATAGCTGTAGATTACCTTTCCTTTTGATCATTCCAGTGTAATCTCCCACCTACGCTCATCCATAGCTCTGTAGCACATTACCTGTTTCAGCCTTTCCTCACTCCCAGCTTTCATTCCTATAAGATTCAGCAGATCTTGGTGGAACACTCTGCTTTCTTCCCTACTGCCATCACCCCTCCTGTCATCCCTTAGAGTTAGAACCTGATACATAGGAACATATTTTATCTTGAACCTCCAGGTGTCACACTTACCAGAAGCATTTCCTACTAGGCTACACACAAGCACCACACTCTCTTAGGAATCAGACAGACTAACAGAAACCAAGGAAAAAAACATCCACCAACAAGGGCAAGACCAGATACTAGAACCTAGAATGACAATCTTTTTTTTTTCTTCTTTTTTAATTACAATGTTTATTTATTAGATCAAGTTACATCTTCATCATAGTGCCCTCTTTCCACTCCTCCCAGTTCCACCCTCCCATCCTCTCCTCCCTCTCGCACCCATCCCACTCCTCCAATGTGGAGTGTCCCCACAAATCAGCCCCTCTCAGTTCAACAGTCATATGAGGACTAAGAGCTTCCTCTTGCACTGGGTGCCTTCATGGAAGCACCCCATTTCCAGATGCCTGGAAATCAGCATAAAAAGACAGTCAATAACAGTAGGACAATATGTCTTCACTAGAGCCCAGTAACCCTATTATGGCAGGCCCTGAGTATTGCAAAAGAGATGAAGCACAAGACAAAGACTTTAAAGTAACCTTTGTGGCTATGATAGAGGTTCTTAAAGAGGAAATGAATAAATCTCTTACAGCAATCTATGGAAACACAAACAATAGGAAGAAATTAATGAGACATTTCAAAATCTAAAAGTTGAAATAGATTCAGTTCCCCACTCAAAGCCTCTCATCCCCTTCCCTAAGCTCATTAGTCCAAGCAAAGTGCTGCCAGCATGTCTGATAAACTACCCTATAAAGTAACAGACATCAAACTGGCTGCCTGGAGACAAAAGGCCCTGGACATAGCTGAGAATGAGATGCCAGCTTTGATGTCCATGCAGAAGATTGATGTGCATACAGGAGATATATTCTTCCTTCAAGCCACTAAAGGGTACAGCAGGACTTTTGGATCCACCAGCATTACAAATAATGACATAAATTCTTTCTAATATTTTAAAGCTTAGGTGTTTTAGCTGGGCAGATTGTCAGCCAGCTTTCTAGCTTAACCTGACTAATCTTGGCATTACATCTGACCACATGGATAGCTCTGCCTCTTTGCTTCTATTCACATCCACCGCTTCACCTCTACATCCCCCTTGTGAATCTCTTACCTTTGCTTTCTTCTGCCAGATACCTTCTCTTTCCCTGAAGTTCTACCCTCCACTTCCTTCCCAGCTATTGGCCCTCAGATCTTTATTACTTCCAAATAGGCAAGTGAAGAAGGACAAGTGTTTACAAAATATAAGACTGGTGATAGGCCACAGAATTAACAATATCAAGACCTGGCTGGTAGGCTAGCACTTAGCTCTCTGCAAGCCTATCAATCAACAACCAAATATACAGAGACACACAATATACGCCAACAGAAGGATGATCACATCTTTGGCTGCCTGCACATGACTGTGGAGACCGCAATCTTCATTGAGATGCTTGCAGTCCTGGGTGCTGAGGTGCAGTGATCTAGCTCTAAATCTCTACTCAGGACCATACAATGGCTGCACTTACCAAGGTCAGCATTCCAGTGTTTACCTAGAAGGGCAAGACAGATGAGAGCAGCTGTGATTCATTGGCCAGATGTTGCATTTCGAAGACAGAGCCCTCAACATGATTCTAGATGATGGTGGAGACCTAACAAACTTCATCCACCCCAAATACCCACAAGTTACATCAGGCATCTGAGATATTACCCAGAAGATGAGTCGCCATTACCTAGATTGATCCCTTCAGTACATTGCAGGCTTCCATGGCGAGCTATGAGGTGAACAACACTGGACACTTTGATGTGGAGATTGATGTGAGGTGTCTCGATGAGAATGCCATGGAGAAGGTGAACATCAAGCCCCAGGTGGACCACTAATGGCTAGAGAATGGGGACCACATTGTCCTCCTGGCTTAAGACCTGCTGGTCAACCTGAGTTGTGCCATGGGCCACCCTAGCTTGGTGATGAACAACTTCTTCATGAACCAGGTGATGACACAGGTTGAGCTGTTGACCCACCCAGATAAATATCCCACTGGGGTTTACTTTCTTCCCAAGAAAGCTCGATGAGTAAGTGGCTGAAGCCCAACTATGCAAGCTGAATATTAAATTGAACAGGTGGAATAAGAAGCTGGCAAGTACAGGGGCATGTTCATTGATGGCCCCTTCAAGCTTGATCACTATTGCTTCTGAGATGCAGGACTGTCCTTTACTTTCCAGATGCCATCTTTGTTCCAAGCCCTACCTCTTTTTCATAAAATCATATGTCAACAATTCTGCAGTTGCTTTGTCAGTATTTACTCCTCTGGGTCTGGACACCCTGTCATTGGTTGCTGATGTCTCTCTCATATTGTTTCAGGTGTAGTAAGTGGAACTAAGAGTCCCAATTTAAGATAGAGAAACATGGAAGCCATCCATAGGGGACATGAGCTGAGAAGTTTTGAAAGTCCTGAGGCTGGATGTTGCTAGTGATGGTCACAAACTCAAGCACTTTAGCATTCATGCCCTTTCTTGGTCTTTAGATCCATGTTTACAGATCCACTGGTCTCTTAACCCAGGGCCTGAGAAGGAACTCTACTAAAGATCAGGAACCATTGGAGTTTGAAGGTTCTTGAGAGCTTGGCGTCTTTACTATTAAGCATTCTCTTAAACCTCAGAATACTGAGGTTGTTACTTTTGTTCCTTCTTTAACAGGGATTAGGATGTACTGAGAGGTAACCAAGAAAGGACAAGTGAAAGCTGGAGATATTGAAAGGGGCCAAAACACCAAATAGAAAAAGGTCTATCACGACTTTGTAATTGATGGTTCCTATCAAAAGCCTGGGTCACAAAGTTTATAATGTTTATATGATGTTTAAAATGTTAACCAAGGAAGATGGATTAACTACAATTTCTGATACCAAAAAATAAAAGAAAGAAAGAACAAACTAAGAATAATCTTCAAATGAAAATTTTAAGAAATGGAAAAGGAACCTCAGAGGCAAGCTTTACCAACAGAATCAAAGAGATGGAAGAGAGAATCTCAGTTGGTAAGGCCAAGATAGAAGAAATTGATACTTTGGTCAAAGAAAATGTTAAATCTAAACAACTCCTGGCATGAAACATACAGTAAATCTGGGACAGTATGAAAGATCAACTAAGAATAATAGGAATAGAGGAAGGAGGAGAAACCCAGGTCAAAGACACAGAAAACATTATCAACAAAAATGGAAGAAAATTTCCATAATCTAAAGAAGGAGATGCCTATTAAGGTGAAAGCAGCATACAAAACACCCAATACACAGGACAAGAAAAGAATGCACCCTTGGCACATGATAATCGAAATATTAAATATATAGAACAAAGAAAAATATTTAAAAACCAAGTAGCATATAAAGTCAGAGGTATAGGAGTAACACTTGACTTCTCAATGGGGACTATTAAAATTGAGAAGAGTCTGGACAGATGTTCTACAGATGCTAGTAGACACAGATGTTAGACCAGACTATTATACACAACAAAAATTTCAATCACAATGAATGGAGAAAATATAAGAAAGATTAAAATTATGAGATGTCTATCTAGAAATGCAACTCTAGAGGAAGCAATTAAAAAAAAAAAACTTCAATCTAAAATGTTTAACCACGCTCCAGAAAACTGAAGGAAAAAAATACCAGATTAGCAAAAAAAAGTGGAAACACACAAATACACACACACACACACACACACACACACACACACTCATATAACCTATAAGTACAACAACAACAAAATAACAGGAATAAGTAAAGACCTCTAATTGATATCTCCCAGCATCATTTGTCTCAATTCCCCAATAAAAAGCCACAGACTAACAAAATGAATATAAAAACAAGATCCATCTTTCTGTGATCCAAGAAACATACCTTAATATCAAGAATAGACATCATTTCAGAGTAAAATGATAGGAAAGGATATTCCATGCAAATGGACATAAAAAGCAAGTTAATGTAGCCATTTTAATATCTGACAAAATAAACTTTAAATCAAAACTCATCAAAAGAGATAGAGAAGGAGACTGCCAAGGAAATTATTCATCAAAGGAAAAAAAATCCACCAAAAGGACTTAATAATTCTCAACATTTATGCCCCACACAAAGGACACTTAAGTTAATAAAAGAAACACTACTAAACCTTAAGGCATGAATTGGCCCTCACATACTGATAGTGGGAAACTTCAGTAGCCCACTATTGCCAATAAGTAGGTCATCCAAACAAAATAAAAGGGAGATAAATACTAGAGACGGCTGTCATAAACCAAGTGAATCTAACAGATATTTACAGAATATTTTACCCAAACACAAAAGAATATACTTTCTTCTCAGTACCTCTTAAAATGTTTCGCAAAATTGACTACATACTGGGACACTAAGATAGTCTCTACAGACAAAAGAAAATTGAAATAACACCCTGAATTATTCCTGACCACCATAGATTAAAGCTGGATATCAATAGCAACAGAAATAACAGAATGCCTAAATGTGTTCATAGATACTGAAAAAAATCTCTACTGAATGAAAAAAAAATTGGGAAAGAAAGAAATTATTTGAACTGAATTAGCATGAATACCATCTTACCAAAACTTATGGAACGCAATGAAGATGGTTCTAAAAGACAAGTTCAGAGAACTAAGTGCCTACATGAAAAATATTGAAGAGATCTCATACTAATAACTTAGCAACACACCTGAAAGCTCTAGAACAAAAAGAAGAAATTGCACACAAAAGGAGTAAACAGCAAAAAGCAATAAAACTCAGGCAGAAATCAATAAAATAGAAACAGCTACAAAATACAAAAATCAATGAAACAAAATATTAGCTCTGTGGAAAAAAATGAGTAGGATTGGCAAATCTTTATATAAATTCACTAAAAGACTGAGAAAATACCCATATTAAAAATTATAAATGGAAAGGCAACATAATAACAGACTCCAATGAAATCCAGAGACTCATAAGGATATACTTTAGAAAGCAATAATCCATCAAATTGAAAAAAATCTAAGGAAAATGTGTAGAGAGCTGCAATGTGCCGCGCCTTAAAGATGGCGCCGGTTTCCACCTTCCACCAGCCCAACGGTGAGCGCTCTCAGTGGTAAACAAGTCCATATTTGGCAAAGACCGCTGATCTGGCTTGCTTCCGCATACGTGGGCCTCTAAGATAGCACCACGTGGCTTTACTTGATTGGCTGTTCATATAGTATTTAGCCTGTGGGTTGGGTCTGCCCGGGCATTCGGAAGACTGTTTTCAAGGGACCTGAATAAACTGCTGGAGAAGAGCTTTTGTGAGTTGCGTCATCCTTGCTGGTCGAGGGGGACGTGACAAGTGGTGGCCCGTACGGGGACCCAAAAAAGACTCAGAACTCCTGCAGTCAGGGGCAGCGCTGGTAAGTTCCTGGGATAAATTAGGACAATAAAGTTTCACGGAGATAGCGAACACAAGGTAAAGTTTCGCGGAGATAGCGAACAAAAGGTAAAGTTTCGCGGAGATAGTGAACATACGGTAAAGTTTCGCGGAGATTGCGAACAAAAGGTAAAGTTTCGCGGGGAAGCTGCGAACCGAAAGTAAATTTTTAATCATGGGATTGTCTGAGTCACATCAAATTTTTCTGGCTCTTCAGGAGCTACTTTTAGCTAGGAATTTGAAAATTAAGAAGTCTACCCTAGAGAGATTTTTGAATGAATATGATTCCGTGGCTCCGTGGTTTGCGGTGTCCAGGAATCTTACGGTATCCTGCTGGGACAAATTAGGCAGGGACTTGGATTTTGCTTGGGAACAAGGTACTCTAAAGCATGGAGTAAGACCAATTTGGAAAATGGTGAGGAGTTGTTTAGAAGATCAGAGATGCTGTAACGCGATCAAGGAGGGAGAATCAACCTTGGAACTGCTGCAAGGGGAAAGATCTGAGCAAGTAGACAGTGAAAAAGAAAGTAACAAAGGCGAAAGATTTGAGCAGGCAGACAGTGAAAAGGGAGGCAAAAAGAAGGTTCCTCTCTATCCCGATCTTAGAGATTTTAGAGATTTTAGAGATTTTGAGGACTCAGAGGGCACGGATTCTGAAGGGGAGCTACACGCTCTAATAGAACAGTTGGAGAGGACTGTTATTAGAAAAAAGGAAAAGAAAAGGGTAAAAGAGAAGGACACGTTGGCGGCAGTCGGTGTAAGTGAAGCTGTTGCCGCGGCGCCTTCAACTCCTCCTCCATATCCAGAATCCATTCAGATAGATCAGCCTGTTCAGTCCCTGAACGTAGGGAGATCTTTCTGCCCGGGGATGTGGACACAAGTAAGAACAGAATTACAGTTTGCCTATCCGGTATACCAAGACCCACAAGGGAACAGGTATGAGGAACCGCTTGATTTTAAGGTGGTTAAATCCCTTGCAGAGTCGGTTCGTACCTATGGTACTACCGCTTCTTTTACAATGGCTCAAGTGGAAGCATTAAGCAGACATTGTATGACTCCAAGTGATTGGAGTGGCCTGGTCCGCGCCTGCTTAAGTCCAGGGCAATACTTAGACTGGAAAGCTTTCTTGATTGAGTATGCCACTGAGCAAGCAGCCATTAATCAGAGAGATGGAAATCCAGCCTGGGATAGAGATATGCTGCTTGGGCAGGGGAGATTTGCCAACCAGCAGATAGGATATCCTATTCAGGTTTATGAGCAAATAAACAAGATAGCTATCAAGGCTTGGAGATCTCTTCCTAATAAAGGGGAGGTGAGTGGGAACTTAACTAAGATTCTACAGGGCCCCATGGAGCCATTTTCAGACTTTGTGTCACGAATGGTGGAAGCAGCAGGGAAGATTTTTGGTGACCCGGATGCTGCTATGCCACTAATAAAACAGTTGGTCTATGAGCAATGTACCAAAGAGTGTAGAGCCGCTATCACCCCTTACAAGAACAAAGGGCTAGAAGCCTGGATGAAAGTGTGTAGAGAACTTGGAGGGCCGTTAACTAATGCTGGTCTTGCTGCCGCAGTAATACAGTTGACCAGAAAAGGTGGAGGAAGTTCAGGAGTTTGTTTTAAGTGCGGCAAGATGGGACACTTTAAAGGACAGTGCCCCAGGGGAAGGAGTACAGAAAGTACAGGAAGTGTACAATGCCCCAGGCAGCCGGGGTTATGCCCAAAATGTAAAAAAGGGAACCATTGGGCTAATGAATGCCGTTCAGTGATAGACATCCATGGCCAGCCTTTAACTCAAGGTTATGGTGGCGCTCGTCCAAAAAACGGACAGCGGGGCCCACGACCTCAGGGCCCACAAATATATGGGGAAGTAGAGAATCAGGACAAAGAACAGAATCAAGAGAGATGGCCAACCCTCCGCCATCCGAGAGACCACGGAGAGCCACTGCAGGCTCAGCAGGATTGGACCTCTGCTCCACCACCAGACTCGTATTAACACCCCAAATGGGGGTCCAGTTAATTGAAACAGATTTTAAAGGACCCCTTGAACCTGGTACAGTTGGTTTGTTGTTAGGGAGGTCATCATCAGCCTTGAGAGGACTTATTGTCCATCCTGGAGTTATAGATCCAGATTATAAAGGAGTGGTTAAGATCATGGTAGCCTCCCCTCGTGATATAACGGCTATCTCTCCTGGAGATAGAATTGCTCAGTTGATCATGTTGCCGAGCTTACATGATCGCTATGCAGCAAAGGATAGAGAGAGAGGAAAAGATGGTTTTGGGTCCACGGGCATGGATCTGACTTTTCTCTCCCTGGATTTGGACCAACGCCCCATCTTGGAGTTAAAAGTTGATGGTAAAAAGATCCTGGGCCTTTTGGATACTGGGGCTGATAGGAGTATCATAGCAAAGAAAGACTGGCCTTCAGGTTGGCCCGTACAAGCCTCTTCTCAAACACTTCAAGGCCTGGGTTATGCTAAGACTCCAGATATGAGTGCAAGGTTATTAAAGTGGCAGGACCAAGAAAACCCCTCAGGAGAAATGCAGCCATATGTACTTGAGCTCCCTATCTCCCTTTGGGGAAGAGACCTTTTAAAGGATATGGGATTTAAATTGAGTAATGACTATTCTTATTCAGCCCAACGTATGATGCAAGATATGGGATATGCTCCAGGCTTTGGAATAGGAAAATATTTGCAGGGGCGGAAAAGTCCCATATCTATGCAGCAAAGACAAAAGAGACAGGGCCTGGGTTTTTCCTAGGGGTCACTGAGGAGGGCATTCCCATAACTTGGAAGACGGAGGATCCAGTATGGGTTCCTCAGTGGCCACTTTCCTCTGTAAAATTGAATGCAGCCAAAGAGTTGGTGGATGAACAGATGTCTTTAAAGCATATAAAACCATCTGTATCTCCCTAGAATACACCTATCTTTGTCATTAAAAAGAAATCTGGAAAATGGAGATTGTTGCATGATCTGCGTGCCATAAATCAACAAATGCAGATCATGGGCCCAGTGCAACGCGGCTTGCCGCTTTTATCATCTTTGCCAGCCTCATGGCCCATTATAGTTATAGATATAAGAGATTTTTTTTTCTCCATCCCTTTGTGTGCCAAAGATAGTGAGAGATTTGCATTTACTGTTCCATCCTGTAACCATGAGGAACCCGATCAGAGGTTTGAATGGGTAGTATTACCTCAGGGCATGGCAAACAGCCCCACTATGTGCCAACTGTATGTGGGGGAAGCCATTGCTCCCTTGAGAAAGAATTTTCCAGATTTGAGATGTGTTCATTATATGGATGATATCTTACTGGCAGCTAAGAGTGAACAAACGTTAGATCGGGCCTATGAAGAATTAGTTCAATTATTAAAAAAGAAAAGGTTGTTTATTGCTCCTGATAAGGTTCAAAAGGAAAATGTGGTTGATTATTTAGGAGCGAAGGTTGGACCTGAAAAGATAATACCTCAAAAGATTGAGATAAGAAAAGATAATTTAAAGACTCTAAATGATTTTCAAAGGTTGTTAGGAGATAACAATTGGGTAAGAGGCTATTTGAAGCTACCAATTTATGAAATAAGACCCCTATATGATATTTTGAAAGGTGATTCAGCACTTAATTCTCCTAGGCAATTTACAGAAGAAGCAAGAAAAGCTTTATGTAAAGTGGAAGAAAGGTTACAGAGTGCCTTCTTAAAGAGATGGCAGGAAGGACAGCCCATTGCATTGTGCATATTTGCTACCTATAGTCAACCTACAGGGTTGTTATGGCAGGATGGACCATTATTATGGACCTATTCAAAGATTTCTCCAAAAAAATCCATAGAACATTATCCCACTGCAGTTGCTGCTTTAGCCTTAAATGGTATCCAACAATGTTTGCAGTCTTTTGGAGTTGCTCCTGCCAGTATAATAGTGCCCTATTCCAGTCATCAAATTAAGATTTTGTGTGGCACTGTAGATGACTGGGCAATATTGCAATGTAGCTTTGAAGGAGTGATTGATAACCATTATCCTAAGCATCCATTACTATCATTTTTTAAAGAGCACCCAGTGATATTCCCTAAGGTTACTTCAGCAGTACCACTTCAAGGGTCACCAAATGTGTTTACTGATGGCTCAAAGACAGGCTGTGGAGCCTATTTGATAGAAAGGCAAGAGCCCGTGTTATGTCAATTTCAACCGGGCTCCCCCCCAAATAGTAGAGTTGAAAATAGTAATTGAGGTGTTTAAAAGATGTCAATTTGCATTCAATTTGATTTCAGATTCAGTCTATGTGGTCAACGCAGTGAAAGTATTAGAATTAGCAGGTCCTATTAAGAATAGTAGTACTGTATGTGCCTTATTACAAGAGTTACAAGTTTTAATCTGGCAGAGAAAAAGGTGTTTTTATATTCAACATATCAGAGCACATACAGGATTACCTGGACCATTAAGTGAGGGTAATGATAAAGTTGATCAATGGACCAGGATGACATGCATTTTTTGGAGCTCATTCCTGGACCAAGCCAGACAGTTTCACCAATTATTTCATGTAAATGCAAAAACTCTACAGCAGAAATTCCATTTCTCTAGAGCAGATGCTAGACAAGTGGTTTTGGACTGTCCTCAGTGTGTGATTCATCATCATCCTCCCAGTGTGGGAGTGAACCCTAGAGGGTTGATGCCACTCAAAATCTGGCAAATGGACGTTACCCACATTTCAGAGTTTGGAACCTTAAATATATATTCATGTATCTGTGGATACCTGCTCAGGTATCATACATGCTACACCTATGAGTGGAGAAAAGGCTCGCAATGTCATAGGGCATTGCTTAGAAGCCTGGGCTGCATGGGGAAAACCACAGCAGCTGAAAACGGACAATGGACCAGCCTATACGGCACAGTCCTTTGTCTCCTTCTGTAACCAGATGGAGGTACAGCTTAATCACGGATTACCATACAATCCTCAAGGACAAGGAATTGTGGAACGTGCTCATCGCACCTTGAAAGAATGCTTGCAAAAACAGAAAGGGGGAATAGGCCAAGGCCGTACCCCCAAGGAGAGAATGTCTTTAGCTTTATTTACTTTAAACTTTTTCAGTTTGGATGCTCAAGGCCGCTCAGCAGCGGACAGACATCAGGATTCCCATGGTTCACCTAAAAGCATGGTGAAGTGGAAGGATATTTTTACAGGCTCTTGGCGGGGGCCTGACCCCGTGCTAACATGGGCGAGAGGGTCTGTTTGTGTTTTTCCTCAGGATCAACAAGATCCAGTGTGGGTGCCTGAACGCCTTGTGAGGAAGATTCGTCATGAAGACCTTCCTAAGGATTCTGGTGATAGTAGCAGTGAGTATGTCAGGAATGACCGAGCCGAGATGGGGGATCCTGTCGATATTCCCAAAGCCGATGCCGGTCAGACATGATGCAACTGTGTTTCCACGCTTATTTAGCAGTAATAGAAGCCTAGGCTTACCCTACCTTCCCTTTGATGATCAGAAAAGCCCTATAGAGGGTAATAGAAATGTCAGCTTGAAGGGTAGTCTGTGCTTTTTGATGAGCTTCAATAGGTCAGATAATACAAAATGCATTAAATTGTCTCAGCAGTCAGCAGATTTTTTACCACAACTGAGATTTGGAGGTAGGAGTGGTGGTTTGTTTTCAGGCAATGGTTCTCGCCTTGAAGGATGGTGGTCCACACGAGTCTCTGACCGGGACCGCCCCAGACAGCCACGCTGGGCACCTTTTTGTAGAGGATCCACAGGAGAGGAAGGACCTTTTCCCTGGACTGGATGTCAGGAGCGCAGAGCAGTTTGGGTTCAACAAGATTATTTTTCCTTTAGCCCCATGATTAGTAATATAGTGAATAAGTCTTGTACAGGAATGCTTGATATATCTACTAGGGATCCTCAGCAGACTGCCACCAATCCTTTTGATTTGTGGCTTTTGTGTGGAGTAAATGGAAGTTGCATGGACTTGGGACCTGTCATTATGCTTGGGGGAGGAATTTATCAAAGAGGTAATTTTTCCCTAGGGTCGCTACCAATCTGGATTTTTCTAGCGGTAGTGGCTCTGGTATTTGGAAATCTTTGTTTCATTCTTACCGCAATAAGACCTTTTCAGCTTCGCCAGTATGTCTCTGGCCTCCTTTTCTGTGGATTGTAAGTAATGGGAGTGCATCCTTAGGTGAAGAAAAGTTAGTATGCACTCCGGGCACATGTTTTTATGCCCTATGCTGGAATGCCACAGCCTTTCCTGTGGCTGTGGTGACTAGAATGCCTCGATATGTACCAGTTCCTGTAGAGGCCCCTAATACCATGATGCTATTCAGGTTTAAAAGAGATTTTGGCATCACTGCAGCTATTGTTACTGCTATCACTATTGCTGCTGTGGGAGCTACTGCCTCAGCTATTGCCTTGTCTAGTTCTATACAGACTGCCAATGCCCTGAATAACATCTGAGCCACTGTGGCACAGGCATTGGATACTCAGACCTCTATGAATTCTCATCTCAAAGGAGGCCTTATGATAGTTAATCAACGCATAGATTTAATACAAGAACAGATTGATTCTCTTTGGCAACTAGCACAATTGGGGTGTGAGTGGAAAATGCAAGGTTTGTGTGTTACTTCCGTGCAGTATCAAAATTTTACAAAGGCTGCTCATCTGTCTAGACAATTGTCAAAGTTCCTCTTACAAGATTGGTCGGCTGAGTTTGAAAATTTGATGAGAGAGCTGAGAGCGACAATCGTCCACATCAATTCCACTTGGGTGGATCTGAGCCTGGCTACTGGCTTGACTTCCTGGATACAGACGGCTATGGATCATCTTAAGGAGTGGGCGGGCGTAGGCTCTTTGGCAATACTGATGATACTAGCCTGTCTGGTTTGCCTATGGTGCATCTACAAAATGAGAGCCACACAAAAGCATAATGCAGCCATGATTATACAAGCCCTTGTCACCATTGAGGCGGGCCAGTCCCCTCAGGCATGGCTCACTGCCGTGAAGCCTTAAATCTTCACTGAGCATAGTCCCTGCCCACTGAGGTATTCGTTCCATGGATATTAGGGTCTGGCAAGAGAGTGACGGAGTTGACGGGTAAGTCTCGGCCACCTAAAACAGGGCAGTCCCGAGTGGGGAGGCTGACCCAGAGATGGGTAAGAGTTTGAGCACCGCCCTCCTACAGGCTCAGGCCCACCGTGAGATCCCCAGATATGGGGATTACGTAGCCTTTCCAGGGACTTCTACCAACTTTAAAAAAAAAAAAAAAAGGAGGAACTGTAGAGAGCTGCGATGTTCCACGCCTTAAAGATGGCGCCGGTTTCCACCTTCCACCAGCCCGACGGTGAGCGCTCTCGGTGGTAAACAAGTCCATATTTGGCAAAGACCGCTGATCTGGCTTGCTTCCGCATACGTGGGCCTCTAAGATAGCACCACGTGGCTTTACTTGATTGGCTGTTCATATAGTATTTAGCCTGTGGGTTGGGTCTGCCCGGGCATTCAAAAGACTGTTTTCAAGGGACCTGAATAAACTGCTGGAGAAGAGCTTTTGTGAATTGCATCATCCTTGCTGGACGAGGGGGACGCGACAAAAATGGATAATTTTTTCAACACATGCTACTTACCAAAGTTAAATCATGATCTGATGAGCAATTTAAACAGATCTATAACACCTAGTGAAAAAGATACAGTTATGAACAGTCGTCTAACCAAAAGAAGCCTAAGACTAAATTACTTTAGCACAGAATTCTACAGGATATTCAAAGAAGAATTAACACCAGTAGTTTTCAAATTATTCCACAAAGTAGAGAGGAAACATTACCCACATCATTTCATGAGGCCACAGTTACCCTGATACTCAAACCACATAAAGACCCAACAAAGAAAGATAATTGCATAACAATTTCCCTATGAACATATATGCAAAAATTCTTAATAAAACTCCAGCACATCAAAATTCAAGAACCCATGCATTTTCACCTTTATCAAGAAGGCTTTACACCTGAGATGCATGAATGCTTCATCATACATAAATTGATAAATGTAATTCACTATATAAACAAACTGAAAAATAAAAATCACATGATCATCTGAAAAGATGCAGATAAAGCCTTTAAGAAAATCCAGCACCCCTTTAATGATAAAACTCCTGGAGAGATTAGGAAGAAAGGGACACACCTAAACATAATAAAGGCAATTTACAGCAGTCCATAGCCAATATCAACTTAAATGGATAGAAAAATCACTAAAATCTAAACTCTGACAAGATTGTCCACTCATTCTCTCCATACAGCTTTAACATAGTACTTAAGTTCGAGCTAGAGCAAGAAAACAACTGAAGTACTTCAAGGGAATACACATTGGAAAGGAAGAAGTCAAAGTACCCTTAGAGAATGATGATAGCACGCATGCTGGCAAAGGTGTGGAGAAAGGAGAACCCTCCTCCATTGCTGGTGGGAGTGCAGGCTTGTGCAACCACTATGGAGGTCAGTCTGGCGATATCTTAGAAAACTTGGAATAGCTCTGCCTCGGGACCCAGCCATACCACTTCTGGGAATACATCAAAATGACTCCTCACTGAATCACAAGGAAGTTTCCTCATCTATGTTCATAGAAGCCTTATTTGTAATAGCTAGAAACTGGAAACAACCCAGATGTCCCTCAACCGAAGAACGGTTTTAAAAACTGTGGTACATCTACATAATGGAATTTTACTCAGCGATCAGAAACAATGAAATTATGCAATTTGCAGCCAAATGGATGGAACTAAAGAAGCTCATCCTGAGTGAGCTAACCCAGTCTCAGAAGGATGTACATGGCACCTATTCACTTATAGTCCAATTTTAGCTATATAGTACAAGATAACTATACTACAAAGAATGTACCAAGGGAACATGAACATAGACTTTTTTTCCTGTCAGTGAGACACTTTGCCCTATTGGTGCTGCCTTGTACGCCCCCAGTGTATGAGGCGGCTCTTGGCCCTCATATGACTGCTGAACTGGGTTGGGGGACTGTTATGTAGGGTCACTCCACTCCAGAGGAGTGGGATGGAAGAGTTAGGGGGTAGAGGGTGGGAGGGCGGGACTGGCAGGGGTGGAAAGAAAACACTATGATGGAGATGTAACCTGAAGCAATAAATAAATAAATTTAAAAACTTCTTCTGAGAAATATCTAAAACTAATAAAGACTTTCTAGAAACTGTCTGGATGTGATATTTATCCACAAAATATATAGCCCTTCTATATATAAATAACAAACTGAGGCAGAAATCATGAAAATAACACCTTTCACAATAGCCTTAAATAATATAATATATCTTGGTATTACTACAAACACAAACATCATCAGTAAAATACAATAGATGAAAGAAAGAATTTCAGACACAGAGGATAAAATTGAAGAAATTGATACATCAGTCAAAGAAAATGTAAAATCCAAAAAAAAGTTCTGACATAAAATCTTCAGGAAATCAAGAACACTATGAAAAGATGAAAGCTCAGAATAATAGGAAAGAAGAAAGAGAAGATTCCCAGCTCCAAGGACCAGAAAACATCTTCAACAAAATCATAGAAGAAAATTTCCCGAACCTAAAGAAAGAGATGCCTATAATTCAAAAAGAAGCCTATGGAACTTCAAATAGATTAGACCATAAAAGAAAATATCCCGCCACATAATAATCAAAACAATAAATGTACAGAACAAAGAAAGAATATTAAAAACTGCAAGGGAAAAGGGTCAAGTAACATGTAACTGAAGACCTATCAGAATCACACCTGACCTCTCATTAGAGACACTAAAAGCCAGAAGGACTTGGACAGAGGTCTTGCAGACCCTAAAAGACCACAGATGCCAGGTCAGACTACTATATTCAGCAAAACTGTCAATCAACATAGATGGAGAAAACAAGCTATTCCATGACAAAGCTAAATTCAAACAAATCCAGCCTTACAGAAGATGTTAGAAGGAAAATGCCAAGCCAAGGAGGTTAACTACACCCGAGAAAACACAGGAAGCAAATAATTCTACAGCAGCAAAACCAAAAGAAGAGACACTCACTCACACAGTACTACCACCAACATCAAGATTGCAGAAAGTAACAATCACTGGTCATTGATATCCCTCAACAACAATGGACTTAATTCCCCAATAAAAAACACAGGCTAGCAGAACTGACAAGAAAACAGAATCCAGAATTCTGTTGCTTACAAGAAACACACCTCAGCAAAAAAGATGGGCATTATCCTCAAAGCAAAGGACTGGAAAAAAATATATCATATAAACGGACCCAAGAAGCAAGCTGGAGTAGCCATACTAGTAACCAATGTTAATCAAAGGAGACAGGGAAGGACACTTCATAATAATCAAAGGAAAAATCCACCTAGATGACATCTCAATGCTGAATATCTATACCCCAAATGTAAGGGCACTAACATTTGTAAAAGAAACAATACTAAAACTCAAATCCTACATTAAACTCCTCATATTAATAATGGAAGACTTCAGCACAACAATCTCACCACTGGACAAATCAACAATGCAGAAACCAAAAAATAATAATGAAACTGAGATCCAAAATGCCTGCAGTCGGCAGGGACACATATTGAGCTAGGGTGGGGAATACTTACAACATCGCAGAAATATAAATAAGCTGAGCAACATCCTGAGAAGCGCGAACCCACAGGGTCACACCCAGCGAACACATGAACTAGTGGGCGTCCCTCGTAGGACACAGAGACAATCCCAGGAAGTGAAGAGAAGCACAGCAGGGCGCAGATCTGCAAGGACCAGGTGGCGTGGACCCAGGCAGTGCTGCGCAGAACACAGACCAAAAGGAAGAGTGCGGCTTGGACCCATGTGGCACAAAACACAGGCTGAGGAGCGAGCCCTGGAAGTGGCCAAGAGCCACTCAAACCCAATGAGTGGACAGGATCCAGTCCCAAAGCAGAGTTTAGTGGCATGGGACACAGGCTCGGGGCCGAAAGCAGTGGTCAATGGCTTGGGGCAGAGTCTGGGAGCTCAAAGCGAAGATTAGTGGTGAGAGACACACTCTCCAGTCCAAAGCAGAGACAAACGGCGTGGGGCAGAGGTCCGGAGTACACAGCAGAGGCCACTGGCATGGGGCACAGGCCCGGGACCCAGAGCAGAGGCCAGCACGGACCCTGCCATGAGACGGGCAAAAGCCACCCAGTGACTGGCTTGGAGGCACAAGCATATCTGGGCCTACCCAGAAAGGTCTTGGACAGAAAGGTCCCTCTACTGGTTATATAATCATTGGAAGAACATTGCACTCAGACAGGGCTGAGGGCTGCTCTTCTTGCACAAGTGCAGTCTCCCACAGGTCTGATTTCTGCAGGGTCTTGGGAGGTAGCACCAACTGCCAGATAGAGGTACCTCCCGGCAACCTGAGCACCCAATATTCACACAGTTACCGCAACACCCTAAAAAGGACCAGCAGTGTCATGGAAATGGTCGAAAAGACATCAGGAACATTCAACTTAGGACAACCAGTTCGCTAAAGGTCAGCGAACTAACAAAACTGTCAAAATAAAGGGAAATATGACTCCAACGAAACTCAGCTAGGTTGATACAGCAAGCCCTGAACATTCCACCACAGCTGAAACACATGAAAAAGATGACAATTCTAAACTTAGGAAAAGGATGGAGCCATTTAGATGAAATTAAAATACTGAAAGAATACAAAGAGTCCTCAATTTTACAAATAAAAGCATTGGAGAATACCATTAGAGACCTCCAAGCCAACGCAGCCCATCATGAACAGGAAAGAGACAAGGCAATGAAAGATTCGAAAGATTTACAGAAAAAGACAAGCAAATTGGAGCAGGAAACCTATAAAATGAGAAAAATGTTTCAAGACTTGTAAATGGAAGTAGAAACCACAAAGAAAACACAATCAGAGATAAGAGTAGAAGTGGAGAATCAAGGGAAGAGAACAGGAACTACAGACATGAGTAGCAAAAGTAGGGTACAAGAGATGGAAGACAGGATCTCAGGCATAGAAGATTCAATTGAAGAAGTCAGTACAACAACCAAAGAAAATAGGAAACCTAAAAAAGTTCTCACCCATAACATCCAAGAAAATCAAGGACTCAATGAAAAGACAGAACCTAAGAATTATAGGCATAGAGGAAAGAGAAGACTCCAGACTCCAAAGTCTAGGAACCATCTTCAACAAAATCATAGAAGAAAACTTCCCAAACCTAAAGAGAGAGATGCCAATAAAATTCCAAGAGGCATAAAGAACACCAAACAGATTGGATCAGAAATGAAACACTTCTTGCCACATAATAATTGAAACTCCAAATGTACGGAACAAAGAAAGAATATTAAAAACTGTAAGAGAAAAAGGTTAAGCAACATACAATGGCAGACCCATCATAATTACACCTGACTTCTCCTCAGAAACTTTAAAAGCCAGAAGGGCCTGGGCAGACTTTCTACAAGCTCTGAGAGAACAAGATGCCCAGCCAGACTACTATACACAACAAAACTCTATATCAACATACATGGAGAAAACAAGATATTCCATGACAAAATCAAATTTCAACAATATCTTCCCACAAATCCAGCCCTACAGAAGATTTTAGAAGGAAAATTCCAACCCAGAGAAGATAACTACACCCAAGAAAACAGAGGAAACAAAAAACTCCACTGCAGCTAAACCAAAGAAACACATAACCACCATGTACATCAAAATAATAGTAAATAACAACCTTTGGTCATTAATATCCATCAACATCAGTCCACTGCAGCTAAACCAAAGAAACACATAACCACCATGTACATCAAAATAATAGTAAATAACAACCTTTGGTCATTAATACCCATCAACATCAGTGGACTCAACTCCTCAATAAAAAGACACAGGCTTACAGAATGGATCCGTAAACAAGACCCATCATTTGGCTACATACAAGAAACATATCTCACTAACAAAGATAGACACTACCTCAGAGTAAAGGGCTAGGAAAAGGTTTTCCGAGCAAATGGACCCAGGAAGCAATTGGGAGTAAGCCATCTTAATATCAAATAAAATTGACTTTCAACTGAAGTCAATCAAAAAAGACAGAGAAGGACACCACATACTTGTTAAAGGAAATATTCATCAAGATGACATCTCAATATTGAACATCGATGGCCCAAATACAAGGGCACCTCCATTTGTAAAAGAAACTCTCCTAAAGTCTAAATCACACATTGATCCCCACACATTAGTATTGGGAGATTTCAACACCACACGCACAAGAATGGACAGGTCATCAAGACAGAAACCAAACAGAGAAATAATGAGTCTAACAGAGGCCATGAACCAAATGGACCTAACAGATATCTACAGAACATTTCGCCCAAACAGAAAAGAATACACCACCATGGAATAAAGCTGGACTTTAACAACATCAGAAATAACAGAAGCCTACACACTCATAGAAACTGAACAACTCTTTACTGGATGACTACTGGGTCAGGGAAGAAATAAAGAGGGAAATCAAAGAATTCTTAATACCAATGAAAATAAAGACACAACATACCCAAACCTATGTGACACAATGAAACAGTGTTACAAGGAAAGTCCATAGCACTAAGTGCCTTCAAAAAGAAAATTGTGACAGCTCATATTAGCAAATTAACAGCAGAACTGGAAAAAAAAAAGAAGCAAACAGTTCCAAGAGGAGCAGAAGGCAGGAAATCATCAAACTTAGGGTAGAAATCAACAACTTAGAAAGAAAAACAATACAAAGAATCAATGAAACCAAGAGTTGATTTTTTGAGAAAATCAACAAAATAGATAAGCCCAGAGCCAAATAAACTAAAAGGCAGAGGGAAAAAACCCAAATCAACAAAATCAGAAATTAAAAGAGAAAAATAACAACAGCCATTGAAGAAATTCAGAGAATCTTTAGGTCCTATTTTAAAGATCTATGCTCCACAAAATTTGAAAACCTAAGCAAAATGGACAATTTTCTTTATGGACTCCAACAACCAAAGTTAAATCAAGATCAAGTTAACAGATTAAACAGTCCTATCACCCGTAAGGAAATAGAAACAGTCATTAAAAATCTCCCAACCATAAATAGCCCAGGGTCAGATGGTTTTAGCACAGAATTCTACCAGACCTTCAAAGAAGAGCTAATACCAATACTCTTCAAACTCTTCCACAAAATAGAATCAGAAGGAACACTGCCAAACTCATTCTATGAGGCCACAGTCACCCAGCTTACTAAACCACACAAAGACCCAACAAAGAAAGAGAACTTCAGACCAATTTCCCTCATGAACATATGTAACTGAACTTTTTAAATTATTCAATACTTATTTATTAGTAACTAATATTCATTTATAACAAATATAAACACTTTCTTAACTACTAACCCTATAAATTCTTAAAACCCATATGAATGACTTCAACCCTTATTACCTACCCACTAAACCTATTGATAACTATTATAAATATTTTCATAACCTTTTAGAAGGATATAGTCTCTGGGGCGGTGCTGAATGACTCACCTTACAGGGATGGAGTCAGGCAAATCGACTGCTACATGAAAGCGCCCCTGTGGATCCAAGCCCAGAAGACAACAGGAGCAGACAGCTAAGAACATCCAAATGGCCAAAGATCCAAGAAAAAACAGAAATCAGGGAAATATGACTCCAACAAAAGACAACTATGCTAATTCATCCAATCCTGACCACATCAGCACAGCTGAAACACATGAAAACAAAGACTAGTCTACATTTTCGAAAGTGAGAGAGTCCCTTCAAGTAGAACTTAAATCTATGAAGGAATTCAAAGAAGCCACAATCTCACAAGCAAAAGCAATGGATGATATAATTAGAGAACTCCAAAACAAGGTGGCTCATCTTGAACAGGAAAAAGACAGGGCAATGGAAGACTTCCAGGCAAAGATAAGCAAATTAGAGCAGGAAATGTACAAAATGAATAAAATCATTCAAGTCATGAAAATGAAAATGGAAACAATAAAGAAAACATAGTCAGAGTTAAAAGTATAAATGGAGAATAGAGGGAAGAGAACAGAAACTACGGATATGAGTACCAAAAATTGGATACAAGCGATGGGATACAGGATCTCAGGCATGGAAGATTCAATGGAAGAAATCAGTACAACATCCAAAAAAAAAAAAAATGAGAAAGCTAAAAAAATCTCTCACCCACAACATCCAAGAAATCAAGGACTCAATGAAAAGAAGGAACCTAGGAATTATAGGCATGGAGGAAAGAGAAGACTCCAGACTCCAAGGCCCAGAAAATATCTTCAACAAAATCATAGAAGAAAACTTCCCAAACCTAAAGAAAGAGATGATGGTAAACTTCCAAGAGGCTTACAGAACACCAAACAGATTAGATCAGAAAAGAAACTCCTCTTGCCAAATAATAATTGGAACACCAAACGTACAGAACAAAGAAAGAATATCAAAAGCTATAAGAGAAAAAGGTCAAGTCACATAAAATTGCAGACCCATCAGAATTACACCTGACTTCTCCTCAAAAAATTTAAAAGCTAGAAGGGCCTGGACAGATGTCCTACAAGCCCTGAGGGAACATAGGTGCCAAGCCAGACTACCATACCCAGCAAAACTCTCTATCAACATAGATGGACGAAACAAGATATTCCATGACAAAATCAAATTTAAAAAATAACTGCCCACAAACTCAGCCCTACCGAAGATCCTAGAAGGAAAATTCCAGCCCAGAGAAGATAACTACACCCAAGAAAACAGAGGAAATAGAAATCTCCACAGCAACTAAACCAAAAGAAGCACAGGACGACCACCTATGCCAAAATAATGGGAAATAACAATCCCTGGTCACTAATATCCATCAACATCAATGGACTCAACTTGTCAATAAAAAGACAGAGACTTACAGACTGGATCCGTAAACAAGACCCATCTTTTTGCTGCATGCAAGAAACACATCTCACTCTCAAAGATCGACACTATCTCAGAGTAAAGGGCTGGGAAAAGGTTTCCCAAGCAAATGGACCAAGGAAGCAAGCTGGAGTAGCCATCCTTATATCAAACAAAATAGACTTCCAACTGAAGTAAATAAGAAAAGACAGAGAAGGGCATTACATACTCATTAAGGGAAATATTCATCAAGAGGCATCTCAATATTGAACATCTATGCCCCAAATACAAAGGCACCTACATTTGTAAAATAAACGCTTCTAAAACTTAAATCGCACATCGATCCCAACACTTTGGTAGAGGGAGACTTCAACACCCCACTCAACATAAAGGACAGATCATCAAGACAGAAGCCAAACAGAGAAATAATGAGTGTAACAGAGATCATGAAACAAATGGACCTAACAGATATTTACAGAACATTTCACCCAAACACAAAAGAATATACCTTCTTTAAGGGTGTATTAAATGGGACCTCATGAAACTGAAAAGCTTCTGTAGGGCAAAAGACACTGTCATTCGAACAAAATGGCAGCCTGGACACACTGGAAGAAATTCTTCACCAACCCCACATCTGACAGAGGGTTAATATCCAAAATCTACAAAGAACTCAAGAAATTATATGCCAAGAAATCAAATAATCCAATCAAAAAATGGGGGACGGAGCTAAATAGAGAATTCACAAAGGAAGAACCCCTAATGGCTGAGAGACACTTGAAGAAATGCTCAACATCCCTAATCATCAGAGAAATGCAACTCAAGATGACTCTGAGATTCCATCTCACACCTATCAGAATGGCTAAGATCAAAGCTCAAGTGACAGCACATGTTGGTGAGGTTGTGGAGAAAGGGGAACCCTCCTCCATTGCTGGTGGGAGTTCAGGCTTGTGCAACCACTATGGAGGTCAGTCTGGCAATATCTTAGAAAACTTGGAATAGCTTTGCCTCAGGACCCAGCCATACCACTTCTGGGTATACACACAAATGACTCCTCATGGAACCATAAGGAAGTTTCCCAATCTATGTTCATAGGAGCCATATTTATAATAGCTAGAAACTGGAAATAACTCAGATGTCCCTCAACTGAAGAATGGATTAAAAAACTGTGGTACAGCTACACAATGGAATATTACTCAGCTATCAGGAACAATGAAATTATGCAATTTGCAGCCAAATGGATGGAACAAGAGACGCTCATCCTGAGTGAGCTAACCCAGAGTCAGAAGGATGCACATGGCATCTATTCACTTATAGTAGGATTTTAGCTATATAGTACAGAATATTGATACTACAACCAATGCACCAAAGGGAAAATGGACATAGACTTTTTGTTTGTTTGTTTGTTTGCTTGTTTGATTTTTAATTCTCTCTCCCTGGCAATGAGACACTTTTCACAGGTAGTACTGTCTTGTAGACCCCAGTGTATGAGGAGGTTCTTGGCCCTCATGTGACCTCTGAACTGGGGCAAGGAACTGTTATGTAGGGATACTCCACTCCAGCAGCGTGGGATGGAAGTGTTAGGGGGTTAAAAAAAAAAAGGTGGTAAAAAATTGAAATGTGAAATTTTGGCCTTTTGCTACTAATTGTTATAAACTGTCTAGGATAATTAAGTAATGCAAACTAATAGTCATGCAAGCCTGTCATTTTGTTAGGTACTATAACAGTCTATTATAGTTATTTTCTAAGCTAATCAGAAATCAAGTTGCTAAGAGACAAACAACAGTTGCTTATCTAAATATTAGAGGTAGATAGGGCATCTTCAAAAACCTCAACAGATCTGCAGAATATGACATTCAATGATGTTTTCTTAACTTAAGATTTTTTGATATCGAGACACATCAGCTCCTGACAGCACCCCCTATTCCACCCCACATAGAAGATGAGCATCGAAGAATCTCCTGTGGGAGTTGACTGAATTGGTGGCAAGCCAATCTCTTGGTAAGAAAAACCCCTTGCTTCAACTGTAGACAGAATGCTGTCCAAAAATGACAAAACTTGGAAGCACGTAAGTTGACAGCCTAGCTCTGCCAAGACAGAGTAGGTAAGTCCTTCATAATTCCTGCTCTACAATCAATGTCTGTCAGAGAAACATGGCCAAACGGCTGAAGATTGATGCTGTAATGTATGGAGAGAAAACGGGAAATGTCCAGGCAGCCACTGGTATGTCATTTCTTAGTTTTGGAAGCTGCAGGCCCTGCACTTCCTATATAAGCAGATATATTTATCCCTCTCAGGTCTCGGAGGTGGTTGAAGACTAGATAGCTAGAGTCTCATAGTTAAATTTTGATTTGTTTAGGAATCAAGAGGGTGTTCTGGATCTAAGAAGATGTTTTAAAAATTGTAATGAAAGTTAGGTTGAAAGCTGAGTTGGATATAGAACTTTAGACTCATGGAGATGGGCAGATAGTAGAATGTTAAAGTCAGGTATCAAATACATATAGACTGGACATTGAGATTGTATGCTAAGCCATATAACTCTCTTAATTTTGGCCTAATTATTTTTGTTGTTTTGCATTGTATTTATTGTTATAAGAGAAAGCGCCATTTGTTGGGCTGAAAGGCAGAACTTGGGGGGAAAAAGATATACCTTAAACTTAAAAAAAAAAGGAAGGGGATGGGTGGGTTGAGGCAGAAGAGGGTGGGAGGGTGGGACTGGAGGGAGGAGTAGGGAGGGGATTGCGATTGGGATGTAACTTGAAGAAATAAAATGTAAATTAACAAAAAAAAAAAAAAACTTAAGTCCAAGTGGATCAAAGACCTTAACATAAGGCCGGACACACTAAATCTATTAGAAGAGAAAGTGAGGAAAACCCTTGAACTCAGCGGCACAGGTGACAATTTCCTGTGCAGAACACCAACAGCTCAGGACCTAAGACCAACAATCAACAAATGGAACCTCATGAAACTGAAAAACTTCTGTAAGGCAAAAGATACTGTTATTCAAACAAATCAGCAACCTACAGATTGGGAAAATCATCACCAACCCCACATCTGACAGAGGGCTATATCCATAATTTACAAAGAACTCAAGAAATTAAATGCCAAGAAACCAAATAATCTAATCAAAAAATGAGGAAGAGAGCTAAACATAGAATTCACAAAGGAGGAATCCCTAATGGCTGAGAGACATTTGAAATGCTTAGCATCCTTAATCATCAGAGAAATGCAACTCAAGAGGACTCTGAGATTCCTTCTCACACCTGTTCATAGCAGCCTTATTTATAATAGCTATAAACTGGAAACAACCCAGATGTCCCTCAACTGAGGAATGGATTTTTATAAATGTGGTACATCTATACAATGTAATACTACTCAGCCATCAGAAACAACAAAATCCTACAATTTACAGCCAAATGTATGGAACTATAGAAGCTCATCCTGAGTGAGCTATTCCAGTCTCAGAAGGATGCACATGGCATCTATTCACATATAATCGAAATTTAGTCATATAGTACATGATAACTATACTACAACCAATTCACCAAGGGTAGCATGAACACAGACTTTGTTTCCTGTCAGTGAGACACATTGCCCTAGTGATGCTGCCTTATATGCCCCTAGTGTATGAGTAGGCTCTTGACCCTCATATGACTGCTGAACTGGGATGGGGTACTGTGATGTAAGGACACTCCACTCCAGAGGAGTGAGATGGAAGGGATAGGGGGTAGAGGGTGGGAGGGCAGGACTGGAACGGGCAGAAAGAGGGTACTGTGATGGAAATGTAACCTGAAGTAATAAATAAATATTTAAAAACAAAACAAAAATAGAAATAATGAAACTAACAGACACCATAAATCAAATGGAATTAATTGATATCTACAGAACATTTCACCAAAACAAAACAAAAAAAAAGAATATACTTTCTTCTCAGCACCTCATGGAAACTTCTACAAAACTGGCCATATATTCAATCACAAAGCAAGCCTCAACAGATATAATAAAATTGAAATTACCACTTGTAATTTATAAGACCATCATGGAATAAAGCTAGATTTCAACAAGAAGAGAAACAACAGAAAATCTGCAAATTCATGGGAATTCAACAACTCTCTACTTAATAACCTCTGGGTCAGGGAAAATATAAAAACAGAAATTGAAATATTCTTAAAATCCAATGAAAATGAAAGCACAATATACTCAAACTTATGGGACTCATTTCCTCTTAGCAGTGCCAAGAGGAAAAGTTCATAGCACTCAGTGCCTTCATAAAGAAATTGGAGAGCTTCCTTACCAGTGACCTAAAAGCACACCTGAAAGAGCTAGAACAAAAAGAATTATACACAACCAAGAGGAGAGATATAAGGAAATAATCAAACTCAGGATTGAAATCAATAACTTAGAAACAAAGGGAACAATCCAAAGAATCAATGAAACCAAGAGCCGGTTCTCTGAGAAAATCAACAAAATAAAAAAACCCTTAGTCAAACTAACTGAAAGACAGAGGGAAAATATCCAAGTCCACAAAATCAAAAATGAAAAGGGGAAAATAACTACTGATACAGGAGAAATCCAAAGATTCATTAGGTCTTACTTCAAAAACTCATATTCCACAATATAGGTGGCTATATACAAAATTAATTTAAAAAAATCAGTAGCTCTTCTTTACACAAAAATAAATGGGCTGAGAAAGAAATTAGGGAAACAACACCCTTCACAATAGCCACAAATAACATAAAATACCTGGGGGTAACTCTAACCAAGCAAGTGAAAGACCTTTATAACAAGAACTTCATTACCCTGGAGAAAGAAGTTGAAGAGATTATCAGAAGATGGAAAGATCTCCCATGCTCATGGATAGGTAGGATCAACATAATAAAAATAGCCATCTTTAAAAAACAATATAAAGTTTCAATGAAATTCCTATCAACTACCAACACAATTCTTTACAGACTTGAAAGAACAATTCTCAACTTCATATGGAAAAGCAAAAATTTCTGAATAGCTAAATCAACCCTGTACAATAAAAGAACATCTGGACATATCACCATCCATCATCCTAAGCTCTACTACAGAGCAATAGTAGTAAAAACAACATGGTACTGGCATATAAACAGACCAGTTGATCAGTGGAATTGAATAAAGACTCAGCAAAAAACCCACACACCTACGGTCATGCAGTTTTTTTACAAAGAAGTTTCTGGACTATTGCTTTTTTCATGAGTATGTTTTTATGTTAAGTAATTATTCATTATTTTGGTTCCCATTTCTACAAATTGATATAATATTTGTCTTTGCCACATGGTGAAACTTTAACAGCCTAATATTTTAAAACATAGTTTATAAAGCTTATTACTAAAAATTAAATACACACATGAAAAGATCTCTTCGACATACTTTTGTGGTTTCTGTTAAACAATATATAATACATTTGTGGTGTGTGTGTGTGTGTGTGTGTGTGTGTGTGTGCTATTAATATGCTCTAGTTTTTAACATTAAATCATTTAATAGCCCAATTCTCCAAAACCAAATATGTTAACTTATTGTTACCCTTTGCAATTCACTTAAGGTCCAGCCAGTTTACTTCTGAGTTAACCTACATCTTGGAGAATATAGTTAAGTACAGCCAACAGCACTACAGGAAACTGACATAAGCTTCTTGTAGAAGAAAAGTTTGGGCTTACACTTCCTGAGGGAGTCAGTGGCCCTGTTTGGGGAGGTTTAGAAGGTGTGGCCTTCTTAGAGGAATTATGTCACTGGAAGACAGCTATAAAGACGTACTGTGATTTCCACTTGTTTTCTGTTTCACATTTATATTCAACATGTGAGCTGTCAACTTGCTGCTCTCATGACCAGGATGGCTGCCCCCCTTATCCTTCAAGAACTGTAAACACAAATAAATGTTTTCTTATTTAAGTTTCACTGGTTATGGTATTTTATCTCAGCAATAGAAAAGAAACTAATGAATAAAAATTCAGAACAATATGAAGCAGGCAAGTATTTTTTGTTCAACATTAAAATAAAGAGACATTTGTTATTACAATAGATTTTTTATGCATTTCTTTTTTCCCTCGCATCTTCACATAAGACATTTTTCAAATGCTTGTGGATTCTTCAAAGCTCTAATTAACCAAAGGACGCAAACATGAACATTTTGGTGGAAGAAATAAGTACAAGTCAGGAAGGTCTGTGTACTTTATCTTGGTAAAAACCAAAGAATATTTGAAAAGGAATCATAAAAATCTCCAGTGCTTTCATGAACACTATGCAATTAAATGACTAAGCAAAGACCTTATTCACTCTTTCAGAATAACATGCTGATTTATGGGGCCAGATGAAAAATCTGAGTCACTCTCATTGTTGGAGTACACAATCTTACCAGGGTTAGAACATAGTAATTTAGCTGTACAGTGGTAAATAAATGATGGCTTCTTAGCTCTTGTTGACCAAAACCATTTATGTATTTATTTCTCTCATAATGCTTGGTATTTAAATGTCATGTTGCTGTTCTTAAATCAATGGCCTTGTAAGTAAACAATTTCCAGTAATAGGTTGATTAAATGGTGGTAAGAAGCAGAATTGTTGAGGATGAAATTTCTTATAACAACCATGGATGTCACAAACTAGTGTGCAGATTTATAAAATGTGTCTTGATATGTGACTACAGTTTCCTTCCAAGAAATTTTTATACATTTTTTATTGTAGTGCTGATTCAGAAACATGTACTCTTACAATCTCTTTGCAAGTACACACCTGACTATTGCATATCAAATCATCATCTCTACCAAGGGTCTGTTTCAGCATTTTTGCCAATTTCCTCATGTTTGTAAACTCATGCCAAGGTTGTACTTTAACACATTTCATTGAGTGGAAGAAAATTTCACAAATCAAGGAACTAGTCATTCATCTGGTGATAACTCTTTTCTAAATGTTCAATTTTAAGAAAAATTAAGTCATAATGAAAATTACTTCTGGATCAGGATTCAAACTATTCAGTGGTAAATCTTTCCACTCATACCATTTTAGTTACAGCAATACTGATCGAACTGTCCTAACATTATGAAGTCAAACTTTTAATTTAGCACATTCAAGTCTTCATGTTGAAACTCAAGGACTGAAGTTTACATTTTTAGAGTTCATTTTTTCCTTTGAGCATGGTATTATATTTCCATCATTTATGATGTAATCATTTAATTAGTGTTGCTATATTATGGCCTTTAGTCCCATAAATGATCTTTGTGCTAATATATTTCCTATGAAAATATTATATATGATTTGATAACTGTTTCTTCTTAAACTCTTTCTACCTTACAATGATTCCACTTCTCATGTAAACTAAGATGGAGATACATTTTAACTGATACTTTCAGATTTTAAATGATGTATTGCTTCCTTGGTTATGAAACAACTCCATAAAATCCAAAATTCTATGGACATTTACTCTAGTAGTCCACTATCATAGAAAATAAATACAACCAGGTAACAGAAACATACATATAGCTAATGATATGCTACTCTTTTAAATAGAAATCTGCTTTATTATCTGCACAACGTTCCTTTGAAATTCAAAGATAAAAACTATTAAAAGAGGAAACTCAATCATAAACCAATACAAGTAAACCTTCCTTCATTTACTTTCTTTACTTGTTTAAATGTTCAATGTGCATAATGGCGCTATGAAGAACATACTCGGTCTTGTTCATAAGCTTTTATGGCCAGTAGTAGGATTTTTAACAGCAAAACTAATGTGAAATTTATTAGTAGCACCTCAAATTTGTAGAGCATAATATGATAAACAACATTGTTCCTCAAGGCAGACCATTTAGATTCAAACTGTGACTTCAACACTTGTGTGTGTGTGTGTGTGTGTGTGTGTGTGTGTGTGTGTGTGTGTGTGTGTGTG
>CAJQZJ010032315.1:1050597-1074937 GCA_907164525.1 Lophiomys imhausi | reverse complement strand
GTGTGTGTGTGTGTGTGTGTGTGTGTGTGTGTGTGTGTGTGTGTGTGCACATGTGTATATTCATGTACTGGTTAATGGGATGAATCTTGTCTCACTTTCTAGCTTATTTTTTGGGACAGGATCTCTAACTGAACTCATCAGTTGGAAAAGACTGGTTTGTCAATAAACTTAAGGATCCTCCAACCTCTGCCTCCCCAAGGCAAGGGATACAGACATGTGAAACCTCACATGTCTTTTTATATGGCTGCCAGGGAGCTGAATTTGGATAAACAATGCATTCAAGCATGGAAAACAGTTTGCCCACTGAATTATCTCCCCAGACTCTTAACTATTTCTTAAGGATGAGCATGGACAGGTCACTTAACTTCTGTCCAAGTTCACTTCCCTGTGCGAAGGAGATGACAGTAACATCTAACTCATATGTTATTATGGGATCAAATGAATGTCTTTTGCTCATGAATCTGACTAATATCTAATATTAAGCTTGTTCTTTAACTAATTCCCTCAAAGAAAAAGTTTACTGTTAATAAAGATAACAGTGAGCTGCTTCTGTAGTTGATGGTATTGAATACCCATCAATGTCCTGTCTAATTAGAATGCCATTTTTTCCCTTTCAGATATCCACTATAATCTATGCAAGCATATGCTATGCTTGAAATAAAGTTGCCCTATCTTGAAGTCAGTTTGATTTGGTCTAAAGGTGATGCACATGAATAGAAGGGTAGTAAAAAAAAAAAAAAAAAAAAAACCCTGAGAAATAACTGTAGAGGCCACAGTGAATAATTGTATATATGTTTCATGATGCAATATAATATAATGTTTTGTGCAATGAAATATAAAATTTTATGTTTGTTGTGTAATTGTCTCACAACCTCATTAAAAGTTTCTGTACATTGATGTTTAAGAATCAAATGCATGTTACTTTCTTTCTGAATGAATAAAGGACAATTTGAATGAAAAGTAGTTTATTACAGTACATAAATCAATCCTTTGTACACTTAGAAGTTGAGAGGTATGCTGTATTTCGTGAGTATTTTATTTAGTTCTTTTTATTGAAAATAGTTTTTTCGTTCCTATAATATATCCTAATTAGAGTTTTCCTTCCATCTACTCCTTTTCTCACATCCAGATCACCCCTTTATATCCCTTACTTGAAAACAAATAGGCTTCTAAGATGTGAATATAAAATATAATAAGATAAAGTAAAAACTAACACATAAGAGTTGGACAAAACAAACAGAAGCAAAAGAGCAGAAGCGACAGAACAAGAAACAGAGAACTATTCATTCCCCCAATCAACAATCTCACAAAAACACTAAACTGGAAGTTGTAATATAGACAAAAACAACCTGGTACAGACCTGTGCATCTCTATGCATGGTGTGTCATTCTCTGTGAGTTCATATGTGGTTTAATTATATTAATTTAGAAGGTCTTATTTTCTTAAAGACCTCTGTCTCCTCTGGCTCTAATCCACTTTCTGGGCTCAGGTTCCTTGAACCCTGAGGGAAAAGATTTGATGGATTCATTTTGCTTAAATCTGAGTGTTCCAAAGGTTTCTCCCTCTCTACATAATATCTGGCTGTGGGTCTCTGTACTTGTTTCCATATGCTCTAGGAGAAAGCTTTTCTGACGATGGATGAACAGAGTCTTCTATGGGTATACCAGAATGTTACTAGGAGTCATTTTATTGCCACTTTAAAAAATAGAAAAGTTGTATTAGGTTTTACCCTAGATCCCTGGGCTATCTAGTTTCATGTTCTTGGTCACCAAAACAGTGTTAGAAATGGGTTCCATTCTGTTGAGGAACCTTAAGCCCACAAACTTTGTGCCACTACTACACTAGCATATCTTACAAGCAGGGCATCATTGTTAATCCAGTCCAGGTTTTGTGGCTGGGAGGGTGTTTATGTTTCACTTTCAGAAGCATGCAGAGTACCTTCCGGTACCAAAGACACTAGAATATAGGATGAAGGCTCTATGGGGCACCTACCTTTCCATAATCAATAAGTTGTGTAGGTTTTATCTTTAGCAGTGGAGCCTGTATGTTTGTGGAAAACAACCTGTAGTCTTGGAAATAGCCTGGGTTGTGTAGAGATTCCTATGAAACCCCTTTGCCTGACAACTAAATTAGATGTAACACAATTCTGGGACAGTTAGCTTCATTTGGTGACAAGAGATGGCCAGTTTGGAATCTATCTCCTCTTTATTTGACAGCTTCATTTAGATTGCCTCTATGTGTCTATATATCTTAGGAGGCTTCTACTGTACTAAGTTTTCAGTGCTACACCTCAAATGGCCATTATTTTGTCTGCATCTCCCAATATTCTCTTTCTACTCCCCCTCTTTCTTCCTCTCTCCACTTGACTCTCCAGTTCCATGTCCTCCCACCATCCATAACTATCTATTCTACTTCCTAAGAATATCTATCTATTCCCCTCAGTCACTTACTCTATACCTAACTTCTGTGAGTCTATAAATTGTAGCTTGGTTTTCACTGACTTAAATGCTAGTACACACATGTAAACTAATACATACCACATTAGACTCTATGAATCTGGTTTTCTCATTCAGGATGGTTTTTTCTAGTTCTATCCATTTGCCTGTGCATTTGATGCTTTCATTTTCACAACAGAGCAATACTTCTTTATGTGAATGTACCACATTTTCTTTATCCATTCATCTGTTGAAGGACATCTAGGTTATTTCCAGTTTCTAGCTTTTATGAATAGAGCATCAGGGAACATGGATAAGCAAGTGTCTCTGCAGTAGGAGAAAGGAAGTATTTAGGGGGTATATTCCCTAGAGTGGTTTAGCTGGATCTGGAGTGGATCTTTAGCTTGGATCTAATCTATCTTAAGCTAAATAAATTTCTATCTCCCTGAGGAACCACCACTGTGACTTCCATAGTTCCTGTACACGTTTGTACTCCCACCATGAAAGGAAGAGTGTCCCCCTTGCTCCACATCCTCGACACCATAAGCTGCCATTTGTTTTATTGAGCTTAACCATTCTGACAGATATAAAATAGCATCTGAAAATGATTTTGATTTAGCTTTCTCTAGTGACTGAGGATGTTGGACATTTCTTTAAAGTGTACCTCAGACATTTGAGTTGTCTTTTTTGAGAATTATCTGTTTAGGTCTCTACCCTATTGTTTAATTGGGTTAGCTTTTATCATGTTTAGTTAGCTTATCTGAGTTTATGTTGAAATCTTTGATCCATTTGAGTTGAGTTTTATGCAGGATGATAAGTATGAATCTATTAGGATTCTTCTATAAGCAGCTGTTGGACTTGAGAAGCACCATTTTTTCAACATTTATTTATTTCTTCAAGTTACATCTCAATCATAGCAACCCCTTCTCCCCTCCCAATCTCATCCCACTCTCCCTCCAATCCTCTTTTTTTATTTAAGGTGTATCTTTTCCCTCCAATATCTCCCCCTTTTAGTCCAATAAAAGGATCTGTTTCTTACAATAATAAATACATTGCAAAACATTAACAACCATTAGGCTACAATTATGAAATTACAAGGTATAAATACTTTTCCAATGTCTAGTCCATATGTATTTGGCAACTAATAATAATATTCCATTATCTATTTCAATGAGTTTAAAGTTCTATACCTAATTCAGTTTCCATCCTACCTTGCATTACCAAATTTAAAAAGCATCTTCTTAGACCCAGAATAGTCTTTTAATCCCTAAAAACTTAAAATTTAACTGTGAGACTATAACTATTAGTCTTCCACCACATCAGGGACTTGAGAAGGATAAATATATCTTAAAAAACAGAAAGCACAGAGCAAGCAGATTCCCAAATTAAGAAATGACAGGCAACTGGCTACCTGGACAGTCCTTAATTTTTCTCTATAACATCGAAGCATCTTTATTCAGCCTCTTGGCCAAGTATCTCTGACAGACATTAATTGTAATGCAGGAATTGTGAAGGACTTTCCTACCCTATTTTGGCAGAGCTAGGCTGTTGACTTACCTGCTTCCAAGTTTTGTCCTTTTCAGACAGCATTCTGTCTACAGTTGAAGCAAGAGATTTTTCTTATTGAGTGGCTAGTTCCCAATAATGTAGCCATTTCTAAATGAAGATTGTTCAATGATCATCATCTACTTGGAGGAGAATGGTGGGGAGGGAGATGCTGTCAGGAAGTTACATCTCTCAATATTAAAAAAAAAATCTTAAGTTAAGAAAACATCTTGAATGTCATCTTCTTCAGACCTCTTGAGGTTTTTGAAGACCACCTATCTATCTCCACATATGTGAATAACCAAATGTTGTTTATTTCTTAGCAAGTTGATTCCTGATTAACTTAGAAAACATCTGTGACACAATGAACGAGTACGTATCAAAACCACAAGTTTGGGCGACTATTGGTTTGTATTTCTTAGGTATCCTAAAGAGTTTGATAGTTGCTATCAAAAGGTCTAGAACTTCACACTGCATTTTTAAGAATTACATAGGTACAATACATTAAAAAGAGTTAACCTTAATTTTCTATCAATATGCAAAAATCTACAACATTGTAGCCAAATATAAACTTAATTTTGTATCAATATACAAAGATAAGAGTAGATTCAATAATCTACCCCTTTTTCTTTATCATTCCTATATCATGTCTATATAAACTTTTTTCTTTGCAAGTCTTTTCCCCCCACATAGGAGAGAATGGAGGATAGAGAAAAGAAAAAGTGGGCGTGTGCGCGGCAGAGGTGCACGGCTCTTGACGGCTGTGGCAACTGCGGCGGCAGTGCACGGCGGAGGCTCACAGAGGTTGAGGGTTCCAAAACATGGAGGCCAGCAGCCAGGGGGCCCACAGCAGTATTCTGGAAAGCCCAGACATGTGAGGCATGGAGTCAGGCCCTCTCAGACTCCTTGGGGACCTCCAGAGTCCACAGAATCTGTGCCTGGGCATACAGGACCATACCACCAGAGTCACTGAAGGCTGAACTCTCAGTGTGCAACATAGATAGGTCTGACTTGGGAGCAGTGAAACAATCCCGGGCCATTCCTCATTTCCTGAGAATAGGCTGCTTACAGTGCTTCAGGCTATTAGATGCACAGTGACCCTGAGATCCCCCTGTAAGCAGTGACAGATCGCCAAGCAATTCGATAGCTACACCAAAGCATCCCCTCTGGATCCAAACCCAAGACAACAGGAACAGAGAGCTAAGAATATCCAAATGGCCAAAGGTCCAAGAAAAAACAGAAATCAGGGAAATATGACTCCAACAAAACAAAACTATCCTAGTTCATCCAATCCTGATGACCTCACCACAGCACAAACACATGAAAACGATGACAATTTTACATTATGGAAAGTGATAGAGTCCCTTCAAGAAGAACTTAAATCTATGAAGGAATTCAAAGAAGCCACAACTTCACAGGCAAAAAGAGCTCCAAGCCAAGGTGGCTCAACTTGAACAGGAAAAAGGCAGAGCAATATAAGATTTCCAGACAAAGAAAAGCAATTTGGAGCAGGATATGTACAAAACGAATAAAACCATTCAAGACATGAAAATGGAAATGGAAACAATAAAGAAAACACAGTCAGAGTTAAAAGTGGAAATGGAGAATCAAGGGAAGAGAATAGGAACTAGGAAATGAGTATCAAAAAAGGATGCAAGTGGTGGAAGACAGGATTTCAGGCATGGAAGATTTGATGGAAGAAATCAGTACAACATCCAAAGAAAATGAGAAAGCTAAAAAATTTCTCACCCACGGGCGGCGACCTACACTGATGCATTTTGAACGTGGGGAAAAAAGAGCCAAAAAAAACCACAGAGTTATTGGGCACTGTACAAAAACCGGAGGGGCTAGACCCCCCCCCCCCGGAACACTCACAGCTCCCAAGGGACTGTTAAAAGTCCCAGGGCAAGGCTCTCCCCATCTCTCACAGCCACTAAACCCGGGATTCGGGAACTCCCATTTGGAGAGGCGCCTGGTAAGATCGATCCCAACTTACAGCAGGCAGAATCAGGGTCCACTTGGCCATAGACCGCTGGCCTATTGGGCTCCCCACACATCAGGTTGAACTTATACCCACTTAAAAAACTTTGTGAGATAGTGGAAGGCTTAGCAAGGAACAAACACGGGGCTCAGCGGGTGGTCCACAGCCGCTCTTGAAGCAGAGGGAGGGAGGTTCCAAGAGAGCGCGAGAAGCTGGGAACACAAAGGCGGGTGGGAGGGGCCGAATCCCGCAAACTCACAGTAGCGCAGCTGGGGAGGGAGCACGGCTGGCAGGGCCAAATCCCGGCAAACCCACAGCAGGTCATCTGGGGAGAGAGACAGGCATGGGCGGGGGCCAGGGATCCGTGCACACACGGCTGAGCTGCTGGGACGAGAGGTTCACTCAGGCAGCTGGAGGATCCGGGGCTTGGGGTACCCATGGGACCCGTGGCGGCGCAGACAGGAAGGGAATCAGGCATAGAGTCCAGCCCTGTGGCGAGAAGCCTAGAGAGAAACCAGAAATCAGGTCCATAGCTGTATCCTGGAAAATCCATTAGGTGTGGAGCCAGACCCTGTCAGCCTCCATGACGACAAACAAAGCCCACAGAATCTGTGCCTGGGCAAACAGGCCCATACTATCAGAACCATTACAGGCTGATAACTCAGAGTGTAACATAGGGAAGTCTGAATTGGGAGCAGTGAAACAATTCCGGTCCATTACTCACAACCTGGGAATAGGCTGCACCAGCTCACAGTGCCTCGGGCGATTAAAACCACAGTGACCTTGAAATCCCCCTGTAAGCAACGACAGATAGCCAAGTAACTCGTCCCCTGCACCAAATCATCCACTGTGGTTCCAAGCACAGAAAACAGACAGCTAAATGCATCAAATGGCCAAAGGTCAAAAAAAAAAATAGAAATCAAGGAATTATGACTCCAACAAAGCAGAATCATCCTAGCTCATCCAATTCGGATGACCACATACCAACAGAAACACATGAAAACATTGACAATTCTGCATTATGGAAAGTGATAGAGTCCCTGCAAGAAGAACTTAAATCTATGAAGGAATTCAAAGAAGCCACAATTCTACAAATCAAAACAAGGAACTACACCATTAAAGAGCTCCAAGCCAAGGTGACAGAGCTTGAACAGGAAAAAGACAAAGCCATGAAAGAAATAACAACAGACATTGAGGAGATCCAGAAAATATTCAGTCATTACTTTAAATATCTATATTCCACTAAATTTGAAAACCTAAGCGAAATGGACAATTTCCTCGATAAATTCCACCTACCAAAACTAAATCAAAATCAGATTAACAGCTTAAACAGCCCAATAACACCCAAGGAAATAGAAACAGTCATTAATAATCTCCCAACCAAAAAAAGCCCAGGGCCAGATGGTTTTAGCACGGAATTCTATCTGACCTTCAAAGAGGAACTAACACCATTACTTTTCAAACTCTTACACCACATAGAAACAGAGAGAACACTGCCAAACTCATTCTATGAGACCACTGTCATTCTGATTCCTAAACCACACAAAGACCCAACAAAGAAAGAGAACTTCAGACCAATCTCCCTCATGAACATAGATGCAAAAATACTTAATAAAATACTAGCAAACCGAATTCAAGAACACATCAAAAGTATCATACACCATGATCAAGTAGGCTTCATCCCTGGAAGGCAGAGATGGTTCAATATGCGAAAGTCTATCAATGTAATTCACCACATAAACAAGGTGAAAGAAAAAAAAACACATGATAATCTCGCTAGATGCAGAAAAAGCATTTGACAAAATCCAACACCCCTTCATGCTAAAAGTTCTGGAGAGAACGGGCATACAAGGACCATACCTAGAAATAATAAAGGGGTTAGGGTTAGGTTTAGGGTTAGGGTTAGGGTTAGGGTTAGGGCAAGCCAGTACCCAACATCAAATTAAATGGAGAGAAGCTTGAGGCATTCCCTCTAAACTCAGGAACAAGACAAGGATGTCCACTTTCACCATATCTCTTCAATATAGTTCTTGAAGTCTTTGCTAGAGCAATAAGACAACTAAAGGAGATCAAAGGGATAAAAATTGGAAATGAAGGAGTCAAATTATCCCTATTCACAGATGATATGTTAGTATATATAAGTGACCCCAAAAACTCCACCAAAGAACTCCTACAGCTGATAAACAACTTCAGCAAGGTGGCTCGATACAAAATTAACTCAAAAAAATCAGAAGCCCTTATCTATACAACAAACAAATATACCGAGAAAGAAATAAGGGAAACAACCCCCTTAACAATAGCCACAAACAACATAAAATACCTGGGGGTAACTCTAACCAAGCATGTAAAAGACCTATATAACAAGAACTTCAAGCCCCTGAAGAAAGAAATGGAAGAGGCCTTTAGAAGATGGAAAGATCTCCCATGCTCATGGATAGGTAAGATCAACATAATAAAAATGGATATCCTACCAAAAGCAATATATAGATTTAATGCAATTCCTATCAAAATACCAACACAATTCTTTATAGACCTGGAAAAAGCTATTCTCAACTTCATATGGAACAACAAAAAGCCCAGAATAGCTAAATCAATCCTGTACAATGAAAAAACATCTGGAGATATCACCATCCCAGATTTCAAGCTGTACTACAGAGCAACAGTGATAAAAACAGCATGGTACTGGTACAGAAACAGACCAGTGGATCAATGGAATCGAATTGAAGACCCAAACATGGACCCACACACCTATGGCCAACTAATCTTTGACAAAGAAGCCAAAACCACACAATGGAAGAAAGACAGCATCTTCAACAAATGGTGCTGGTCCAACTGGATATCCACTTGCAAAAGAATAAAATTAGACCCATACCTATCACCTTGTACCAAACTTAAATCCAAGTGGATCAAAGACCTTAACATAAAGCCGGCTACACTAAATATACTAGTAGAAAAAATACGAGAAACCCTCGAACTCATTGGCACAGGTGACAACTTCCTGAACAGAACACCAACAGCTCAGGACCTGATATCAACAATCAATAAATAGGACCTGATGAAACTGAAAAGCTTCTGTAAGGCAAAGGACACTGTCATTCGAACAAAACGGCAACCAACAGACTGGGAGAAAATCTTCACCAACCCCACATCTGATAGAGGGCTCTTATCTAAAATCTACAAAGAACTCAAGAAACTAAAGGCCAAGAAACCAAATATAATCAAAAAATGGGAGATGGAGCTAAATAGAGAATTCACAAAGGAGGAATCCCTAAGGACTGAGAGACACCTGAAGAAATGTTCAACATCCTTAATCATCAGAGAAATGCAACTCAAGATGACCCTGAGATTCCACCTAACACCTGTTAGAATGGCTAAGATAAAGAGCTCAAATGATAGCACATGCTGGCGAGGGTGTGGAGAAAGGGGGACCCTACTCCATTGCTGGTGGGAGTGCAGGCTTGTGCAACCACTATGGAGGTCTGTCTGGCAATATCTTAGAAATCTAGGAATAACCTTGCCTCAGGACCCAGCCATACCACTTCTGGGTATACACCCAAAGGACCTCTCACGGAGACATAGGGAAGTCTCCTCATCTATGTTCATAGCAGCCTTATTTGTAATAGATAGAAATTGGAAACAACCCAGATGTCCCTCAACTGAAGAATGGATTAAAAAATTGTGGTACATCTATACAATGGAATATTACTCAGCTATCAGGAACAATGAAATCATTCAATTTGCAACCAAATGGATGGATCTAGAGAAGCTCATCCTGAGTGAGCTAACCCAGTCTCAGAAGGATGCACATGGCATCTATTCACTTATAGTAGGATTTTAGCTATATCGTACGGGATATCAGTACTACAACCAACAAACCAAAAGGAACAAGGACATAAATTTGTTTTTATCTTTTTCTTTTTCCTTCTTTTTTTCTTTTTTATTTTTCCTTTTCCCTTCTCTTTTTCCTCTCTTTTTTTGTTGATATTCTTTGTTTTTGTGGGTTTGTGTGTTTGTTGGTCTTTTTTTTAGTATTCCCCCAGTAGCAAGGAGACACCTTTCACTGGTGGTACTGCCTCGTAGGCCCCCGGTGAATGAAGAGGCTCTTGGCCCTCATATGACTCCTGATCTGTGGTGAGAGACTGTTAGGCAGGGACACTCCACCCCAGAGGAACAAGACGGAAGGGTCAGGGGGTAGAGCATGGGAGGGTGGGGCTAGGAAGTGGGAAAAGAGGACAATATGATAAGGATGTAACCTGAAGCAACAAACAAATAAATTTATTAACTAAAAAAAAAAAAAAAAAAAAAAAAAAGGGGCATGTGGCAGGGCTGAAACACTATGAATGGAATAGAGGATACAGCCGTCCGGCCTGGTTTTGCAGATCTCCAGGTGTCGAGAAGACATGCAGCTAAGGTAAAATACAAGAGAATTGTGGTGTTGGCCCATGCCTTTGACTTCAGCGGAGACGGGGGGAGCACCGTAGAGTTGATGGTCTTATGTATTCTGGAGTCATACGGAGCGGGGTGGTGAGGATGCATACTCTTGGTCCCACCATTCAAGAAGAGTACACCCTTGGTCCCAGCTCCCAGCACACTGGAGACAGAAACGGGCAGATCCCGGAGCTCAGGGTCAGCCTGAGGCAGGGCAAACTCTAAATAGAGAAAGACTTCGATCCAGGAGTGGTGGAACACATCTTTGATCCCTTCAGATGGGAAACACAGGTCTCTGATCCCAATAATTAGAGTTCAGAGACACACACATGGGATTTGGAGGGACCTAGGTTTGGAGGCTACTTACAAAAGGCCTTCTCGATGCAGGCAGATTGTCCTTTGGGATCTCAAAATATATACACTGGAGCTGGTTTAGCTCCAAGGTGACAGAATGATTTCTTCTTTAACCCGGATTGAAAGATAACGCTTTGTATGTTGTCAGAAGGCCAAATTTGCTTCAGGAGAAGTACTACCTAGCTCCCCCCCCCCCAAAAAAAAGAGGGCAATTGTCCCAGGGTTGGGATTGGGGCAGGGCTCTGTTCTTATCTTTCCAGGAGAACCGAAGCATCCATTACGGGAGCCCGGGGACGGCTGTACAGCGGAAACCTCAGCAGAGAGCAGAATCAGGCACCAAGGAGGACGAGTGACCCAGTTGATTCTGCCTGGCAGACTTCCTCAATAGCTTTCTCCATCGGGGGCCTGCAACCACCACGGCAATCCAATGTTGCTGGGACCGTTCAGCTCTACACAATGCCCCGGCCGGAACCTCAGTGAAGCCTGCAAGATCAGCTTCTGCCTACAAACCCCTTAGGTCATCTAAACAGCTGAGAACAGAAGGACTGAAAATAAAAGGATTGTACTAACATTTTTAACCATTTTCTCCATTTGAGTTCGGGCCCCAAACAGGTCTACTACGACCAAAATCAGCAGGAAGTCACTTTAAGAGAGCGACGTCCCATGCCCAGAGGGTGGGGAAGGTGTTTCTCCACCCTTCTTTTTGGTTATTTGAAGGATAACTGAAAACTCCGATATTTAAGGGAAGAGATTACAAGCTGATAAATGGTCCTGTTTAATGGGTTTTGGAGGTTAGCCCCAGGGACTTCCTACTTTTCCTTTTCTGTATCCTTCTTTTTCTCCTATGTAGGAGTGCATAGGCTTGAGAAAAATGAGATATAGACATAGCACAGGAAGGTCCAAGAAGAAGGGGCAGATTATTGACTCTGCCCTTATACCTTTGTATATTGATACAAAATTAGTAATTTAATAGGCTAAAGTGGTATTGACCATTGTTTATTGTGCAAAAATAAGATTGTATTGGATTACATCGGTAGTGATCTTTGTATATTGATACAAAATTAAGATTACAGTTGGCCACAATGGTATTAACCCTTGTATATGGATGTAATATTAAGATTGCATTGGGCTACATAGGCATTGATCTTTGTATATTGATACATAATTAAGAGTATATTTAACCACAATTGAATAGATCTTTGTATATTGATACAAAATTAAAGGTAACGCTTCCTAATGGTATCATACCTAGAGATACTTAAAAATAAAATGTGAAGCTCTGGCCTCTTGATACCAACCATCTAAAATGGTCTAGGATAGTTAAGTAAAACAAACTCCTAGTCATGCAAACATGTCACTTTGTTAGGTACTATGACATTCTATCACAGATATTCTCTAAACTACCCAGTAATCAAGTTGCTAAGAGACAAGCAACATTTGCTTATCTAAATACAAGAGATGGATAGGGCATCTTCAAACACCCCAAGAGATCTGCAGAATATGGCATTCAAAGATGTTATCTTAAATTAAGATTTTCTTTTCTTCTTTTTTTTTGATATCGAGACATATCAGCACCTGACAGCACCCCCTATTCTACTCCAAGTAGAAGATAAGCATCGAAGAACCTCCACTGTAAGATGGTTGAATTAGTGGCAAGCCTATCTCTTGGCATGAAAAAACCCCTTGCACCACCTGCAGACAGACTGCTGTCCAAAAAGGACAAAACTTGGTAGCAGGGAAGTCGACAGCCTAACTCTGCCAAGACAGGGTAGGTAAGTCCTTCATAATCCCTGCTCTACAACAAATGTCTGTCAGAGAAACAGGACCCAAAGGCTGAAGACTGATGCAGGAATGTATGGAGAGAAAATGGGAACTGTCCAGGCAGTCATTGGTATGTCCTTTCTTAGTTTTGGAAGCTGCAGGCCCTGCACTTCCTATATAAGCAGATATATTTATCCCTCTCTGGTCTCTGAGGTGGTTGAAGAATAGAAGTCTCATAGTTAAATTTTGAGTTGTTTAGGAATCAAGAGGGTGTTATAGATCTAAGAGGATGGTAATAATAGTGATGCAAGTTAGTATGAAAGCTAAGTCAGTTATAGAACTTTAAATTCATGGAGATGGTTAGATGGTAGAATGTTAAAGTCAGGGGCCAAATATGTATGGACTGGACATTGGGACGGTATACTGGGCCATTTAACACTCATAAATGTGGCATATTTATTTCTGTTGTTTTGTATAGTATTTACTGTTATTAGAGAAGGAACCATTTGTTGGACTGAAAGGGGAAGCTGTTGGGGGGAAGAGGGTGGAAGGGTGGGACATGAAGGGGGAATTGGGAAGGGTTTGTGACTGAGATGTAACTTGAAGAAAAAAATAAAGTATTTAATAAAAAAAAGAATGGATTAAAAAACTGTGGTACATCTACACAATGAAATATTACTCAGCTATCAGGAACAATGAAATTATGCAATTTACAGCCAAATGGATGGAACTAGAGAAGCTCATCCTGAGTGAGCTAACCCAGAGTCAGAAGGATGCACATGGCACCTATTCACTTATAGTAGCATTTTAGCTATATAGTACAGGATATCTATACTACAACCAATGCTCCAAAGGGAACATGGACATAGACTATTTATTTATTTATTTATTTAGTTAGTTAGTTAGTTAGTTAGTTAGTTAGTTAGTTTTGTTTTGTTTTTGTTTGTTGATTTGTTGGTTTGTTTTTTAGTTTTCCCTCCCTGGCAATGAGACACTTTTCACTGGTGGTGCTGCCTTGTATGCCCCCAGTGTATGAGGAGGCCCTTGGCCCTCATATGACTTCTGAACTGGGGCAAGGAACAGTTATGTAGGTACCCTCCACTCCAGAGTAGTGGGATAGAAGATTTAGGGGGTAGAGGGTGGGAGGGCAGGGCTGGGAAGGGGGGAAAGAGGACAATATGATGGAGATGTAACCTGAATCAACAAATAATTAAATTGATTTATTAAAAAAAAGAAAAAGAGAGAAATCCCTGGGTCTAACCATCTAAACCTTGTTTATCCAGACCATTTAACAACTTTTACAAAATCCCCCTAAATGACAACAAACATGTGTGTGCATATATATATATGTACATAATATATATATATATGTACATATACAAATTTATATCCCATCAAATGTCAAAAAAATCACCCATTACACCTTGTAGGAATTGGGTGTTGCTCTCTTAAAATTGTTTTGTGCTGATATGGGACATAGGAAACCTGTTTGAGGGCACAAATAAGAATGGAAAAATGGGGAATCCAAGATGGTGGCAGATGGCACAGACAAATTTTGAACACAGGGAAAATTGCTAAAACATCACAGAAATATAAACAAGCTGAGCAACAACCTGAGAAGCACGAAACCGGGAGATTTTACCCGGCGAACCCAGGGACTAGTGAGGTCCCTGGGTGGGACACCCAGATATTCAGGGAAACAGATCTGCCAACTTCAGAGCAGAGGTGTGGGGGCCCTGAGAGGAGTCCAGCATGGAGGGTCTGCTGCAGAAGCAAGCATGAGCCACTCAAATACCAAATGAGTAGCTCCAAACCCCAGACAGGGGTACTTACCAGCCTTCTCCGAAGGACTCAGCTTCCATTCCAACATTCTATATAGGAGCTCTGCGGGATCACCAAGATTTATCTCCAGCAGAGCGGTGGTCTGGGAGGTGCAAGCATATCTGGGCTTACCCAGAGACGTGTTGGACAGGTAGGTCCCAAGTGATATACAATCACTTGGAAGAACATTTCACCCAGACAGGGCAGAAGGCTGCTCTTCCTGCACAATTACAGTTTCACGTAGGTCTGATCAATGCTTGGCCTTGGGAGGCAGCCCCAACTACCATATAGAGGCACCTCTCGGCTACCTGAGAGGTCACTGTAACACCCTAAAGAGGCCTGGAAAAGCTACTAAAATGGTAAGATCAGAGAGGGCTCAAAGGCAAGCAGTCAAATGATAAGGTTGCAGAACTCCACTGAGTCCAAACCCAGTGGGCGGGTTGTGGTGTTCATATTGAAGCCACTGCACCTTGACTCTTCTCAGCAGGATACTCTGTCTTCAGCATCTACATCTCCTGCGCAGGAGCAGTGAGTTCTTGGCCTTTGTGCACTGCCTGAGTGATACAGACTACAAGGGCTTCCTGCTTAGGGCCAAGAAGAACAGCTGTGTCCTAGGGACCACCTAGAAGAAGCTATCTTGGGGGACCACAACCACAGATCAGACTCTCAGATCAGACACATGAACAGTAAGAGATCTGCGGCTCTAGCTTACAATCCATGGTCCTCCGAGTCCCACCAATATCCCGAGGAAGATCTGCTAGAACCAAAAACCCTCATCCCATCCAATTCTCTACCTGAGTCCCCAATTGGGACAAAACTGGAAGGGGTGAACTTCAGGGGGCCCACCGAGACCCAGTACCCATCTCAAAACCTACCTAGCTTGTGGTAAGCTACAGACCATCAAGACTATACAGACTCTACACCAAAGCTCTCTCCTTGGCATCAGATACAGAAGACATCATGAATAATCAATCACCTTAGGACAACCAGATGGCTAAAGGTCAGTGAAAGAACAAAACTGACAAAAATCAGGGAAATGTGACTCTGACCAAATTCAGTGAGGTTAACACAGCAAGCCCTGAAAATGCTACCACAGCTGAAACACTTGAAAATGATGACAAATCTATACTTAGGAAACTGATGGAGTCCTTACAAGAAGAAATTAAATCCCTGAAAGAATTTAAGGAATCCTCAATTTTACAAATGAAAGCAATGGAGAATAACATTGGAGACCTCTAAGCCCTTTTAGCCCAACTTGAAAGGGAGACAGGGGAATGAAAGATTAGACATAATTGAAAGATTTGCAGACAAAGACAACCAATTTGGAGAACGAAATGGGTAAAACAGTTCAAGACTTGAAGTTGGAAATGGAAGCAATAAAGAAAACACAAGCAGAGACAATCCTGGAAGAGGAAAACCAAGGGAAGAGAGCCGGAGATACAGATATGAGTAACAAAAATAGGAGACAAGAGATGGAAGACAGAATCTCAGGTGTGGAAGATTCGATTGAAGAAATCAGTACAACAACCAAAGAAAATGAGAAATCTAAAAAAAAGTTCTTGCCCACAACATTCAAGAAATCAAGGATTCAATGAAAAGACAGATCCTAAGAATTATATGCATAGATGAAAGAAAAGACTACCAATTTCAAGGTCCAGGAAACATCTTCAATAAAATCATAGAAGAAAACTTCCCAAACCTAAAGAAAGAGATGCTGGTAAAATTCCAAGGGGCATACAGAACACCAAACATATTAGATTAGAAAAGAAATTCCTCTCACCACATAATAATTGAAACTCCAAATGTACAGAACAAAGAAAGAATATTAAAAGCTGTAAGAGAAAAAGGTCAAGTAACATATAATGGCAGTCCCAACAGAATTACACCTGTGAAACAAAACCTTTTTAAATTATTCAACTATATTTTTATTAATAACTATAGTCACTTATAACAAATATAAACACTTACTTAACTACTAACCGTATGAATGACTACAACCCCTATTACACAACCACTAAACCTGTTGATAATGACTACAACTATTTTTATAAACTTTTAGAAGGATACAGTCTCTGGGGCAGGTCCTCAGTCCTCAGGAACACAGTCTCTGTGGTAGACCCTTTAATATACTTAGCAGCCTTTCTTCTGGAAAAGCAGACTTAGATCCATCAGGGTATATGGGATATGGCAACTTCAACTTAAATAAGGCTTGAGGCTTTCTGATCTCTGAGATATCTCAACCATCTGTAAGCCAATTTATTTCCTTTGTATTAGCAACTCTGCCACTCTGCCTCAATCTTTAAAGCTGGCCCCTGATGGGGTGGTGTTAAGCATTCTAAATGTTGATTAGTCCTGTTTGCTGTCTGTTACTTAATTGACTCGGATTGTTTAAATAAATGCTGAGGCCTGGAGACTGGAGATTAGACAAAGACAGATATAGGTGGGACTAAGGTGCGTGGGCTGAGAGAGAGAGAGAGAGAGAGAGAGAGAGAGAGAGAGAGAGAGAATATCTTGGAAAAATAAAGTTGCCGGAGAAAATCCAGGAGCAAACAAGGAGGACACGCAATAGGGTAGATTAAAGAAGGTCCTTCCACATGGCTTGGAACATCGTCTGAGCATGGAGAATAATAATTCAAAGGTATGTATGTATTTATGGGGTTATATTTGAGTAATGGAATTATGAGCTAGCTTAGATGGGCTAGGATTGTACAACTCAGGCCTAGGCTTGTTAAAATCTATCCAGTGTCTCTGTGTATTCATTTATAATGGCAGATTAAGGTTTAACACCGCAGAACAAAATAAAGATAATATAAATACTGGTTAAACAATTTAATTAGTTTTTTTCAATAGGCCACAGTTCCATTCAGGCCACTGTTTGGACAGGTCAAACCTCTCTAAGCAAAAGCTGAGACAGGGTTTGGTCCTTGGCCTTTTGCTGTTTTGCTGAGGCTTTCTCTGCTCACCAGCTTCTTTCTGCCTCAGGGAGATCTGGCCATCAGTCCACCAGCACTTTCTCCATCAGAGGATACAAACTACTTGTTGTCCTTTCTAGAGTGAGGACTCACTAGCATCAGAGCTCTCTAGCCTGAGGCTCTCTAGCATGTGGCCTCATTGGCTCCAACCACTTGTCCTTAAATAGGATCTCTCCTTATTCTACCTGGCTTCAGCTTAATCTGGGCTCTGCCCACTTAAAAGGTGAAAACAATGCCAGGCCATAAACCTTGTTTTTAGTCCATAGAGTCTCTCCTTGTTCCACCTGGCTTCCTCCTTGTTTTGTCGATAGAGACTCCCCTCATTTCACCTGACTTCATCATTGTTTTTAGTTCATAAGCTGATAAGCTAATTGCGCCCAGCCAAGTTGATCTTCATGCCCCGGATTAAAAGACTGTATCAGAAATCCCCAAATATTTACTAAATCTAATTTATATTAATCTAACTCCTTACACACCAGACTTCTCAGAAACTTGAAAAGCAAGAAGGGACTGGGGAGACATCCTACAAGCGCTAAGAGAACATGAGTGCCTTGGCAGACTACTATATCCAGAAAAATTCTGTATCAACAAAGATGTAGGAAACAAGATATTCCATGACAAAAACAATTTTAAACAGTATCTACCCACAAATCCAGCCCTACAGAAGATCCTAGAAGAAAAATTCCAACCCAGAGAAGATAACTACACCCAAGAAAACAAAGGAAGCAAAAAGCTCCACTGCAGTTAGTCCAAAAGAAACACACAAAGGCCATCCACATCAAAAAACAGGAAACAACAACCTTTTGTCATTAATATCCATCAACATCAATGAACTCAACTCCCCAATTAAAGGACACAGGCTTACAGAATGGATCCATAAACAAGACCCATCATTTTGCTGCATACAAGAAACACATCTCACTAACAAAGATAGACACTACCTCAGAGTAAAGGGCTGGGAAAAGGTTTTCCAACCAAATGGAACCAGGAAGCAAGCTGGAGTAGCCATCCTAATATCAAATAAAATAGACTTTCAACTGAAGTTGATCAAAGAAATAAGGAAGAGCACTACATACTAGTTAAAGGAAAAATTAATCAAGATGACATCTCAATATTGAATATCTATGTCTCAAATATAAGGACACCCACATGTGTAAAAGAAACTCTTATAAAGCTTAAACTACACATTGATCCCCACACATTAGTTGTAAGAGACTTCAAAATCCCACTCACAACAATGGACAGGTCATTGAGACAGAAACCAAACAGAGAAATAATGAGTCTAACAGAGGTCATGAACCAAAAAGACTATCAGATATCTACAGAACTTTTCACACAATCACAAAAGAATACACCTTATTTTCAGCACCACACAGAACCTTCTCCAAAATCTGTCATATAGTCGGATACAAAGCATGCCTCAACAGATACAAAGAAACTGAAATAACCCCTTGTGTCTTATCAGATCACCATGGAACAAAGCTGTACTTCAACAAAAACAGAAATCACAGAAAGCCTACACATTCATGGAAACTAACCAACTCTCTACTTAATGACTACGGGGTCAGGGAAGAAATAAAGAAGGTAATGAAAGACTTCTTAAAATCCAACGAAAATGAAGGCACAATATGTCCAAGCCTATGGGAAACAATGAAAGCAGTGCTATGAGGAAAGTTCATAGCAACAAGTGCCTTCAAAAAAAAAAAAAATTGTGGCAGACCATATGAGCGACTTAACAGCAGAACTGGAAGAGCTAGAAAAAAAAAAAAAGAAGGAAACACTCCCAAGAAAAGCAGAAGGCAGGAAATCATCAAACTTAGGGCTGAAATCAACAACTTAGAAAGAAAAACAACAATACAAAGAGTCAGTGAAACCAAGAGTTGGTTCTTTGAGAATATCAACAAAATAGACAAACTCTTAACCAAATTAACTAAAAAGCACTGAGAAAAAATGAAAATCAACCAAACTAGATATAAAAAGGTGAAAATAACAGCAGACATTGAGGAAATCCAGAGAATCTTTAGGTCCTACTTTAAAAATCTGTACTCCAATAAATTTGAAAACCTAAGCAAAATGGACAACTTTCTTGATAGATTACAACTACCTAAGTTAAATCAAGATCAGGTTAACAAATTAAATAGTCCTATAACTCATAAGGAAATAGAAACAATCATTAAAAGTCTCCCCCCCCAAAAAAAAAAAAAAAAAAAAAACCTCAGGGCCAGAGGGTTTCAGCACAGAATTTACACCCAACCTTCAAAGAAGAGCTAATACTAATACTCTTCAAACTCTTCCACAAAATAGAAACAGAAGCAACACTGCCAAACTCATTCTATGAGGACACAGTCACCCTGATTCCTAAACCACACAAAGACCCAACAAAGAAAGAGAACTTCAGACCAATTTCTCTCATGAACATAGAAGCAAAAATACTTAATAAAATACTGGCAAACAAATTCCAAGAACACATCAAAGGTATCATACACCATGATCAAGTAGGCGTCATCCCAGGAATGCATGGATGGTTCAACATATGAAAATTCATCAATGTAATTCACCATATAAACAACCTGAAAGGAAAAAAAAAAAAAAAAACACATGATCATCTCGCTAGATGCTGAAAAAGCATTTGACAAAATTCAACACCAGTTCATTCTAAAAGTCCTGGAAAGAACAGACATACAAGGATTATACCTAGAAATAATAAAGCCAATATGCAGTAAGCCAGTAGCCAACATCAAATTAAATGGGGAGAAACTTAAATATTTTCTCTAAAATCAGAGAAAAGGCAAGGATGCCCACTTTCATCATATCTCTTCAACATAGAACTTGAAGCTCTTTCTAGAGCAATAAGACAACTAAAGGAGTTCAAGAGGATTCAAATTGGAAACAAAGAAGTCAAATTATCCTTTGTTACAGACGATATGATCGTATACATAAGCGACCCAAAAAATTCCACCAGAGAACTCATACAACTGATAAATACCTTCAGCAATGTGGCTGGATACAAAATTAATTTTAAAAAATCAGTAGCCCTTCTTTATATAAAAGATAAATGGATTGAGAAAGAAATTAGGGAAACACACCCTTCACAATACCCACATCAATATAAAATACCTAAGGGTAACTCTAACCAAGCAAGTGAAAGATGTGTATGACAAGAACTTCAAATCCTTGAAGAAAGAAATTGAAGAGGACATCAGAAGATGGAAAGATCTCCCATGTTCATCGACAGGTAGGATTAACATAATAAAAATGGCCATTCTGACAAAAGCAATATACAGATTCAATGCAATTCCTATCAAAATACCACCACAATATTTATACACCTGGAAAAAACAATTCTCTACTTCATATTGAATACCAAGAAACCCAGAATAGCTAAATCAATCCTGTATAATAAAAAAAAAAATCTGGAGATAGCACCATCCCAGATTTCAAGCTATACTATAGAGCAATAGTAACAAAAACAACATGGTACTGGTATAGAAACAGACCAGTTGATTAATGGAATCGAGTTGAGGACCCAGAAGTAAACCCACACACCTATGGTCTCTTAATTTTTTACAAAGAAGCCAAAATTGCACAATGGTAAAAGGACAGCATCTTCAACAAATGGTGCTGGTCTAACTGGATGTCTACATGTAAAGAATGAAATTAAAACCATACTTATCACCTTGCACAAAACTTAAGTCCAAGTGGATCAAAGACCTTACTTAACATAAGGCCTGACACACTAAATCTAATAGAAGAGAAAGTAGGGAAAAGCCTCAAACTCATTGGCATAGGATACAACCTTCTGAACAGAACATCAATACCTCAGGCTCTAAGACCAACAATAAATAAGTGGGATGTCATGAAACTGAAAAGCTTCTGTACAGCAAAGGGCACTGTCAGAACAAAAAGGCAACCTACATATTGGGAAAAGGTCTTCCCCATCTCACTTCCAACAGAGGGTTAATATCCATAATTTATAAAGAACTCAATAAATTAAACACCAAGAAACCAAATAATCCATTCAAAAAATGGGAAACAGAGCTAAATTGAGAATTCATAAAGGAGGAATTTGTAATGGCAGTGAAACATTTGAAGAAATGCTCAACATCCTTAATCATCAGAGAAATGCAACTCAAGATGACTCTGAGATTCCATCTCACACCTATCAGAATGGCTAAGATAAAAAAACTCAAATGAAAGCATATGCTGGCGAAGTTGTGAAGAAAGGGAGTGCAAACTTGTACAACCACTATGGAAATCAGTCTGTTGATATCTTAGAAAACTTGGAATAGCCCTACCTCAAGACCCAGATATACCAAGACATACCACTTCTGGGTATCCACCTAAACAAATCCTCACCAAACCACAAGGACATATCCTCATCTATGTTCATAGCAGCCTTTTTTGTAATAGCTAGAAACTGGACACAACCCCAATGTTCCTCAACTGACAAATGGATTAAAAAAAAAAAAAAGCGGTACATTTACACAATGGAATCCTACTCAGCCTTCAGAAACAAGGAAATCATATAATTCGCAGCCAAATGGATTGAACTAGAAAAACTCATCCTGAGTGAGCTAACCCAGACTCAGAAAGATGCACATGGTATCTACTCACTTATAATTGGATTTTAGCCATATAGTACAGGATAACTATCATACAACCAACACACCAAAAGCATCAGGAGCATAGACTTTGTTACCTATTAATGGGACAATTTACCTTAGGGGTGCTACCACGTAGGTCCCCATTGCAAGAAGAAGCTTTTAGCCCTCATGTGCCTGTTGAACAGAGAGGGACTGATAAGTGGGGACACTCCACATTGGAGGAGTGGGATGAGTGGGAGAGGGTGGAAGAGTGAAAGCAGGAGGGGTGGAAAGAGGGCACTATGATGGAGATGTAGCTTGATGTAATAAATAAACATTTAAAAAAGAATGGAAAAATGTTAAACAAGTTAATAGTCTGTCTTATCTGATTTCTTTCTTCTTTCTTTCTTTCTTTCTTTCTTCTTTCTTCTTTCTTTCTTTCATTAGTTAGTTTTTAGTTTTTAGTATTTGAGGTAGGGAATTTCTATGTAACAGAGCACTGGCTGTCCTGGACTTAATTTGCAGACCAAGCTGGCCTTGAACACAAAGAGGTCCACCTGCCTCTGCCTCCTGAGTGCTGAGGTTAAAGGCATGCACCACCACTCCTGGCTATCTGCCTCATTTTAAAACAAACAATTCCTCTCATAATATTACCTATTGTTGTTTTGTGTGTAATAAATTGAATTCAAAGTTTACTTGTTGTTCCTTATGGCCTCTTCAAACAAATTCTTTTAAACCAAATATACATTTCAAATTAAAACTACAAGTTCATATTTACATTAAGTAATTGTCCTGAACAAATTTAAAATGGAAAATTATACAGAAATTATTATTCTTAGAATCCCCATTTTACAGAGGATGTAAAATGCAGAAGCTACTATGGCAAAAAGTTTTATAACTCATGAATATTTTATTTTAATATTTAGTAATTCAATATACATCTCAATTACAGCTCCCTCTCTACTCCCCTACCACTCCCACAACCCCACCTTCCACCCCCTCTCCCACCCTTCCTTTTCCTTGTTACTGTCCTATGCCCTCACATATCAGCCACCCTCATTTCTTCTGTCACAGCCACATGAGAGCTAAGAGCTTCCTTTTACTCTGGGACCTAACATGGCATTTCAGCTAGGGTAAAGTGTCCCACCAACATGGAGCAAAGTCCATGACTGAGACCACCCCCTCACACTTCCTAAGGGAAGACCAAGTTCCCAATCCTCAATATTTGTATAGTGGGTTCCAGGTCTAGTCTAAGCTTCTTTCTTCTTCTTTTGGTTAGTGTTTCCGTCTCTGTAAGCCTGTAGGGGCCTAGGTTGGCTGGTTCTGTTGATCCAACAGCGATGTTGTTCTTGTCCCCTCCAGGTCTCTCTATTCCTCCTCCCTCTCTCTTATATTGGACTCTCTGAGCTCCACATAATGTTTGACTGTGTGTCTTACCATCTCCTTTGATCTACTGCTGGATGGAATCTCAGCAATTTCCTCATAGAAATTTCTTTTGCTAGGTTCCTGTTCCTTTGGGTCTGTGAGTTGTAGGATAGTTATTCTTTACTATATAACTAGCATCCAGTTATAACTGATTACATGCCATGTATATCTTTCTGGGTCTGGGTTAGCACATTCAGGATGAGCTTTTCTAGCTCTACCCATTTGGTTGTGAATTGCATGATTTCTTTTTTTCTGATAGCTGAATAGTATTCCTTTGTGTACATGTATCACAGGTGGTTTTTTAATCCATTATTTGGTTGAAGGACATCTGGGTTGTTTACAGTTTCTAGCTACTATGGAGAAAGATGCAATGAACATAGCTGAGCTATTATCATTGCAGTTTGGTAAAGAATATTTGAATATATGCCCAAGAATGGTATGACTGGGCCTTGAAGTAGAACTATTTTCAGTTGTCTGAGGTATCACCAGACTGATTTCCAGAATGGTTGCACAAGTTTTACTCCCACCAGCAACGGAGGAGTGCTCTCCGTTTTCCACATCCTCACCAGCATGTGCCATCACTTGAGTTTTTTTATCTTAACCATTGTCACAGGAGTGAGATGGCATCTCAGAGTCATTTTGAGTTGCATTTCTCTGATGACTAAGGATGTTGAACATTTCTTCAAGTGTGTCTGGGCATTAGAGATTCCTCTTTTGTGAATTCTTGGTTTAGCTCCGCACCATATTATTGTGTAACCGATCTTTTAAATTATTATTTAATATTTATTTATTTATTACTAAATTCACTTATAACAAACACCAACAATTTCTTAACTATTAATCCTATAAATTCCTACAACCCCTTTAACCTATCCACTAAACCTATTGATAATTATAACAACTACTTTAATAACCTTTTAGAATGATACAGTCTCTGGGGCAGGTCCTCAGTCATCAGGAACACAGTCTTTGTCGTAGATTCTTTAATGCACTTAGCAGTCCTTTTTCTGGATCTCTCAGATGCAGGTTCGTCAG
>CAJQZJ010032315.1:998719-1043362 GCA_907164525.1 Lophiomys imhausi | reverse complement strand
TGATTCTATGTCGATATACCTTAGTGAACAAGTGATTTTACCGACATTATTTATGAGTGTGGATGACAGGTTCCTTATAGAAACATATATGATTCAAAGTCAGTTGCATCACAGAAAATCCCACTCTAGTGTGTATAATCACTCATGAAGACTGCATGCTTGAGCTACCTATACAACTTTTGGCAACATAGTCAATCTTTTACCTGCTCATGGGACCATTTTCCTCCTACTGGGTTGCCTCATCCACCCTTGATATGAGGGTTTGTGCCTAGTCTTATTTCATTTGGGTATACCATGTTTGGTTGGTATTCATGGGAGGCCTGCTCTTTTCTGAAGGGAATAAGAGAAGCAGTGGATCTGGTGGAAGGGTAGGTGTCTGGGATGAGTGTAGGCTGCAGTTTTGATGTATTGTATAAAAGAAGGAAAAATAAACTTAAAAAAGAGAATCTCTTCTGCCCAGTAATTGTTGTTGCCTATTTGGAATTGGAGAACAGGGAAACGTGTCTTGTAAGTTTCAGGAACTTCCAGAGTTTTCTATATCACATGAGTCTTAAGGAGCTTTATTCTCTAAGAGAATATTTCAATTCTCAAGTAAGAGTTTAGAATAAGAAGAAATGAAGTGTATAAATGTTTACAACAGCACTATATACAGAACCACAAGGCAGAAACAACCAAAATACCCCTTAACTATTAAATCCAAAGCCAAAATATAGTTATCAATAAAATGAAATTTCAACTTGATTTAAAAGGAATGAACAATATTGATGAACTCTGAAGGAATTCCAAGCAAAGATATTAAATGGAAAAACATGCATGATATACAATTTTTATAAAAATAACTGATAGGTAAAATAATTGAAATAAAAAGAATATTTGTCAGATGCCAAAGGTAAAAATGGAATAAGGAATAATTACTACATAATTATTGGCTTTCTGTTTATAGCATGACAAATATTCTGGCACAGATAGTAGTGATGGTTATGCAATATTTGAATGTATTAACATTGTTGAATTTTATACTCTAACATAGAAACTTAAGAACATTTCCTAATTGTTTTACAAAGTCATATTGTCCTAATATTAAAACCACACAAAGACCCAACCAAAAAAAAAAAGAAAATTACCAAGTTCCCCTATGAACACTGATGCAAAAATTATAAATAAAATACTTGCAAACACAATACAAGAACACATCAAAAAGTTCATCCATCTTAGGGATGCAAGAATGGTTTAATATACATAAATATATATATATATATATATATGTAATCCACCACATAAACATACTAAAATATAAAACCCACATGATCATCTAATAAAATGGTGAAAAGTTCTTTGACAAAATCCAATATCCCTTTATGATAAAAAGTCCTAGAAAGACTAGGGACACAGGGACATTATTCAACATAATAAAGGGTACTCATAACAAGCTTAAAGCCAACATCAATTTATACAAAATAAATTCAAAGCATTTTGATCAAATCAGGAAAAAGACAAAGATATCCTCTCCACTACAATCTCTCCATTCTACCCCTCAGCCTAGGAACAACCTATATAGAGGTGCTCCTTCTTTTATTTCCCCTTCACTCACTGGAGACTCAGATTCTTGGTTCAGACACAGGGTACCCTTCTCCAGATAAAATACTGTCCTACTGCGACCTATACATAGGATCCCCTTTTTCTAGCACACTTCCAGTTCTCTGTAAACCACAACCCAGATGTTTAACGGATTTGATTGCCTAATTTCTCAACTTCTCAGCCTTTTCCTTTAGGTATTCCTGTCACCTACCAACATGAAAAAGTACTATCTACAAACCAAACCACTGCCATCACACTTACCTAAGGTTCAAAGAGTGCAATATAAATCAAGGAATGGAACACCCACCCAACAAAGACAAGACCAGATAACGACATCTAGAATAATAACCATCCCAAAGACAGATGCTTAGATACCAGTACAAAAAGAAAAAACAATAATTAACACCTAAGACAATATGTTGTTAGTAGAATTCAGCAAAGTTACTATTGTAAAAGACTGTCAGGGACTGGCAGGAAGCCTGTAGACCTGGCAGACCTGGCTAGCCTTAGCTGGAGGCCTGAATGGACTTATATCTCCAGGTGAAGAGAACTGAGACTCAGGGTGGCCCTTTTCCCTAATAAATAAATACACCAAGGGTGATGTTATGCATTCTAAATATTAACTAATTGGTCCTGTTTGTTGTCTCTTACTTACATTGTCTCAGATTGATTGAACAAATGCTGAGGCATGAGATTGGGCAAAGACAGAGGTAGTTGGGACTAAGGCCAGGACTTCTGAAGCAGAGAGAGAAGTTCCTGAGTAGAATAAGCTTCCAGTAGCCAGAAGCAGCCTCAAGAAGGAGCCTTCAAGATACACAGCTGGAGCAGGAAGGAGGACATATGCCATGTGGTTGAGAAAAGAAAGAACGTCATTCCATGTGGCCTGAGATATTGGCATAACATGGAGAACAATAGTCCAAAGGGACATATGTATATATGGGGTCATATTTGGGTAAGAGAATTAAGAGCTAGCTTAGATGGACTAAAATTGCTTGATCCAGGCCAACACTTGTTAAAATACATCAGGTGTCTCTGTGTGCTCATTTATAATGGCGTGTTAAGGATTAACACCACCTATCAATTAAATATAATATAAATACTGGTAAATAATTTAATTAGCTTTTTTCAACAAATGGTTTCCAATCACAGCAAGTAGAATCCATGCTTATAGCCTGAGAAGGCCTAGGTGAAAGTTGGTTTCCTAGCCAAAGAGCAGGGAAGCCGAATCCAAATACATTTCAAAGGGGCAACTCCCTTAACAAAATCTGCTGCCTTGCATCAAAGGCAGAGAGCTAAGGCCTTGGTTCGCCTTATGTACAAAAAAAAAACAAAAACAAAAACAAAAACAAAAACAAAAAACAGCAGCCTTCTAGATGAGCTAGGGAGCAGAAATAATATCCTAGATTCAAAGTGGAGGAATTCATAATGTCTCAATATGTTTGGATTCCAGTTGAGTTTGTTTCTCTTAGCATGCAAATGATTTTTACACTGACAGTTGTGGTTCTGTGTATACTTTTTGAGAAAGTTATGACTAAGATAGGCTTAAAAGAAGGAATTTATAAATTGAATACTGAGTTATGGGCAATGACAATGGAGGAATGATGGAAAGCCTTCCCAATAGATAAGACAAAATTGATGGCAGCTGGAGCTCACAGATCCCTGGCTACTAGATGCTTGTCAGGAGTCTCTGGTACCAGCCCACAAGTGAAATGCAGCCAAAACTACATTCTAAAGAATAATGAACAGAGCTTTAATTGCAGCCTAAAATGGCACAGCTAGACCAAGACTTTTAAAATGTTCTTGTTTCTTTGTTTGATTTTGTTTAGATGTCTTTGATTTTCCCTATATTGGGAGGTAGAAAGAATATTTTTGTGGTCTGACATTGCTAAAACATTTGATATTTTTAAGAATTTTGGACAGATTTGGAATTGTCACTGCAGTTCAGAGTTGCTCTATGGGTTACAGTTACTATTATCTGGGATTGAAGTGAAATATTTGAACAGGGTGGTAATGGCACATGCCCTTAATCCCATCACACTGGATCAGAAACAGGCAGATCTCTGAATTCTAGACCAGCCTAGACTAAACAATGAAAGAAGGCCAGGAGCCCTGCTGATAAGATAAGGGTGCTTGTGAGGGACCATCTAGAATTCAAAATGACACATTTTTTCCCTTGACGTTAAGTTTTTGCTTAGTAATAATAATGTCCTTACTGATCTAATGAATAAATACACATAATCTTAATTTTATATAAAAAGAAAGGGGTTACAAGCCAGTCTCTGTAGGTGTAGGTGTGAGGCTCCCACAGGAGAACTGGTTTCAAGAGGAAATTTGCCCCTAAAAGAGATATGTTAATTGCCAGGCATGGGGGCACACACCTTTAATCCCAGCACTTGGGAGGCATAGGCAGACTGATCTCTGTGAGTTCAAGGTCAGCCTGGTCTACAAAGTGAGTCCAGAACAAGGATACACAGAGAAATCCTGTCTCAAGAAAAAACAAAAACAAAAACAGAGATATGTTAGTCAATGTAATGGCCCAGACTTAGCATGGGGAAGAAAAATGTGAGCTGCATGCCTCCCACTGCCAACAGTTAAGAAAAGCTAACATAAAATAGCATATCATGCTATTCTAAACCAATTTCCACAAGAATTGGAGATCAGACTAATACAAGATGGTTTAATTAATATTATTATTTAATAAAGGTAATTCACTTAATTAAATTCATACCTTGATTCCAAAACTTGTGACACAAGGGAAAAACAGGTTCCTTATATGTTCGAGGCCAATCTAATCTACAGAGCTCTACAGAGCAAATCAAGACAGCCCAATCTACAAAAAGAAACCTGTCTCAATAAGGATAGATCTATCCACATAGAAATTAAATCTCCAAAGAAAAGAGAAAATAAAAGAAAAAATATAAATACATACCTTTGATAACAAATATGGGAAACAAGGCAGAGACAGATAGGTTCCTTTTGAGTTTGAGGCCAACCTAATCTACAAACAGCCTGAGCTACACAGGAAAAAACCTGCCTCAATTAATTAATAAATTTATGTGAACTGTAGACGAGAATGCTTAAACTCCATACAGTCTTATGCTAAATTTTCAACTTAAAATTATGTATAGCCATATATATGTATTAATAATTCCAGAAAAGAAAAAAGTCTTCAATCCAAACTTATAGAAATCAGATTTGACTGCAAAGGATTCTTACAGATTTGTCTACAAACAACAGAACAAATAGGTATCTTATATTTCCTGATTTCACTATGTGGTAACAGCTCAAACTGGCTAAGACATAAATATATATATACACAGCCAATAAAAATTCTTGTTGGCTACATAACAGTCATATGACTTATTATTGTATGCCATCCTTTCATAAGGTATAAATGGAGACTTACAAGTGTCTTCCTTCTGCTCAAACAAAGATCAGAAAATCTTCCTTAATTGATCTGTCCCAGGCATTTTTGTAATTACAGAACTATATGTTACTTGTGAGAAATTATATATTTTCAGAACAAAGGGAGTAGACACCAAAGAAAGCAACACAAGCCAGGTGATCCAGCCTCACAGACTGCCTCAATTGGTGTTTTCTCCAAATTCTACATCCAGAACAACTTCAAATGCCTTGCTAAGATGGTCAAGCCTCACAGACTGTTCCAACCAGGACTTCAATAAAGCCCTCAACTTTCCCATCCAAAGTCCAGCTTTGGACTACAAACTGTTCAAGACATTCAAATTGCTGAGCACAAAAAGACTGGACAACAAATGTTACTTTTAATTTGCTTAACCATTTTTCCATTTTCTTTGGGCCTCCTAATTGGTTTTGTGCATTCCCATTCAGCAGGAAGCAATTTTAAGAGAGTGACATCCCATTCCCAAAAGGTGGGTGGGTGATTTCTTGGTCATAGATATTGTCATTTAGGGGGACTGGTTGCAAGTTGTTAAATGGTCTTGTTAAGCAAGATATAGGAGATTAGACTCAGAGATTTCTCTCTTTCTTTTTCTTTTCTCTATCCTTCTCTCTCTCTTATGTAGAGGGAAAAACCAGAAAAGAAAAAAGAGGGGGAATATGGGTATATAATATAGAAATGAAAAGACATAAGAGTAGATTTTTGAATCTGCCCTGAAACTTAATATTCTCAAAATAAGGTTATCTTTTGATACATTGGTATAGAATTTTGTATATTGATTCAAAAATAAGGTTAATTTTTGATTCATTGGTATAGAATTTTATATTTTCATACACATATATGTATATTTCAGCTCATAAGTATTGTGCCTATACAACTCATTTAAAGGCACAGGTTTACTTCCAATCATTTTATGGGCTGCTATTGCAATCTATTTAGGAATCTGAGTAATACAGGTTGATGGCTGGGCAGTCAAGCTCCTGGTCATGTCAAATGCTAGCTTTAATTTATCACAAAATAGGCTTACTAAGTTAAACAGATAGTAAATGGTTAAAAATGTACAGTTTGCTTGTTCAAGGATAGATAGATGTATTTATAAATAAATCAATAAATTCTTCAAAACCCTCAGAGGCATACAAAAATGTCATTTAAAGATATTTTTATTATTTTAAGAATTGTTTGACTTAAGACAGTCAGCTCCTGATAGCTCCCATTGAATTTGGAAGAAGATGATGAACATCAAAAAAATCTCCATCAGGAGATAATTCTTACTGGGCAAAAATTCTCTCTCAACAGACTATATACAGTCCAAAGATGGACCAGAACTTAAATGGAGGTAAGTTGATGGCCCAATTCTCCAGAGACAGATTGGGAAATTCCTTCTTACTTTCTGCTGCACAATTTAGTCTACATGACATGCATGTCCAAAAGGCTTAAGATGATGCTCCCAAGGTATTGAGAGATATTTAGGACAGTCTAGGCAGCAACTGTCATTTTTTTTTTTCATTCTGGAAGCTGCTCTCCTGTGCTTCCTACTCATTCAAATAATAACTTTATCCCTTCTTATGTCTTTGATGGGATTGAAGACTAATAGATATATAAAATTTCAATTGAACTTGAGTTGTTTAGGATTTAAAAGGATATTTTCAAATTTAAATAGAATCTTTAGGCTTATAAATATATGATATGATAGAAAATATTTAATTTCAGAACTTTAAGCACACCAACCTACATAGATGATGTTTTTCTTCTACGGAATTGTCTGATTCAAATAGGCAAACATTATATATGTAACCTTTATATTTATGCGTTTTCCTGATTGTTTCATAATTGTTCTTACTGCTTCTACTATATGAGTTAAAACAAAGCTAACTTTTTTTATTAGACAAAAGGAGGGAATTGATGGGGTGATGTTATGTATTCTAAATGTCAATTAGTTGGTCCTGCTTGCTCTCTGTTACTTACATTATCCCTGATTGGTTGAATAAATGCTGAGGCCTGAGATTGGGCAAAGACAGAGGTAGGCAGGACTAAGGTGTGGGCTTCTGAGACAGAGAGGTTCTTGGGTAGAAGAAGCAGCCAGAAGCAGCATCAAGAAGGAGCCTCCAAGACAAGCAGCTGGAGCAGGAAGGAGGACAGACACCATGGGTTAAAGAAAAGAACATGATTCCACTTGGCCTGGAACATCGGCATAGAATGGAGAATAGCAGTCCAAAGGGACATATGTATATATGGGATCGTATTTGGGGAAAATAAAATTATAAGCTAGCTTAGATGGGCCAAGATTGCTCAATTCAGACAAAGGCTTGTTAAAATCTATTAGGTGTACTTATAAAATCAGATATATTTATCCCTCTCAGGTCTCTGAGGTGGTTGAAGAACAGATAGCTAGAGTCTCATAATTAAATTTTAAGTTGTTTAGGAGTCAAGAGAGTGTTATAGATCTAAGAAGATACTTTTAAAATTGTGTTGCAAGTTAGTATGAATGTTGAGTCAGATATAAAACTTTAAACTCATGGAGATGTTTAGATAGTAGAATGTTAAAGTCAGGTACCAAATACATATGGACTGGTCACTGGGAATGTACGTTAAGCCATATAACCCTCATAACTGTGGCCTAATTACCTCTGTTGTACTGTATTGTATTTATTATTATAAGAGAAAGACATTTGTTGGACTGAAAGGGGAAACTGTAGGGGGAAATAAGATATACCTTAAACTTAAAAGAAAAAAAAAGGGAAGAGGATGGGGGGTTTGAGGGTGGGAGGGTGTGACTGGAGGGGGAATAGGGAAGGGACTGCGATTGAGATGTAACTTGAAGAAATAAAAAATAAAGGAAAAAAATCTATCGGTGTCTGTGTCATTTATAGTGGTGAGTAAGGGATTAACATCACCGACCACTTAACAATAATATAAACAAAAGTAAATAATTTAATTAGCCATTTTTCTACACCTTTTAATGTTTCAACACTTAGGTCTTAGCTGGGTAGACTCTTAACAAGCTCACCTAAGTTATCCCAACCACCTAATCCCAAACAACCATGTGGCTTGCTATGCTTTTGGAGCTCTAAAATACATCTGTCTGCTTTAGTGTGTGCTGGCAAAAGAGCACTCCCCCTGTCTCTTCCCAGGGTTCCTTTCTTCCTCCTAGGAAGTCCCACCTTCCTATTCTCTCTTTTCCCAGCAAATTGACCATCCGCAACTTTTATTAAACAATCAGAGAATGCCTTAGAAAGTGCGGTAACCAGATCTCAGAGCATTTAAATCAGCTTTTGAAAACCATGCCTGAGACCTTTCTCCAATACTCTACTATGATAAGTCCCTAGAAATAAATGTGTTATCACTGAAGTGCAAGACAAAGATTTCAAAATAGCTATTATGAATATGTTTACATACCTTGAATAGAAACACATTGAATGTAATCTCTATTAAAATTCCACAACAATGTTTTACAGAAATTGAAAGGACAATTTTCATCTTCATAAGGACACATATACATACACATAAACAATATCTAAAACGTTCTTGAATGATATAAGAGTTGCTGGAAAATAATCAACCTCAATTTCATACTGTACTATGGAACTATACTATATGGAACAACAGGTATTAAAAAAACAAAGCTAAAACAGAAAAAAAACAGACATGATTGAAAAAAAGACAGTATGTTCCCCAAACAATGCTGCTCAAACTGGATGGCTACATGTAGGAGAATGCAAATAGATTAATACTTATCATCTTACACCAAACTTGACTCTAAATGGATGAATAACCAAAAAAATGAGGCAAAATACACTGAATCTGATAGAAGAGAAAGTAAGGAAGGGTCTTGCGCACATTGACACAAGAAACACTTTCTGAAAATGACACCACTAGCACAGGCACTAAGAAAAATAATTATGAATTAGGACCTCATAAAACTGAAAACGTTTCTGTTTGGCAAAGGATACCATCATTCAGGCAAAGTGGAAGGCTACAAAATGGTGAAAGATCTTTACCAATTCTACATCCAATATAAGACTACTACCTAAAATATAAAGAACTAAAAAAAAAAAAAAAACCAAAAACAAAAACAAAAAAAAAACCGTGCATGTCAGGAAACAAATAACTGAATTTTAAAATGGGGTATAGAACTAAAAAGAGATTACTCAAATGATGGAACACAAATAGGTGAGAAACACTTAGCAAAATATTCAACATAACTTTTCATTAGAGAACCACAAATCAAAACTACTTTGAGATTTCATCTTACACCAGTAAGACTGGCAAAGTTCAACAAAACAAATGACAACTCATTGTAGAGTATATAATATTTAATATAGACTCATAAAATTATTAAGTTGGTGGTAGTTCTAAATATTCTAAGTAAACACACAGAGGCCTGTTAGATTGTAAGAAGCCTGGGCTTGGCAGTTATTAATCCTTACATAGTCTTGTCTACCTTTTAGCCAAAACACGCATAAACACTTATACATGTTCTATTTGGTATGGTCCTCTGAGCAGGCAGCTTTCAGCAACCTGTGCTTCTTGTTCTCCATGACAACCCATGGCATCTGCTCCTTCTTCCTACCTCCTTGTGGTCCTTCTGCCATCCCCAAGCCCAGGAACCTCAGCTCTGCCTCCCTCTCTGTTGACCACCCCAGTGTCAGCAAATTTATTATGCAATTAGAGATAACTTTGGAGGTGAGGTTCACAACATCATTATGGGTACATGAGAGTTTTCTCAAACAGTGAAGATGGGGCGGTAAGCAATTAATATTTGAATACAAACATCTACTAGATAAACCCCAACAATTCCCATTTTCTGTCTAATTAAAAAGTATATATATGTGTATATATACATATATATAACTTTACACAGTAATAACAATTATGAAACAATATATAAAGATTTTATTCATGATATCTCTCTTATTTGTATTTGTTAAACTTGAGAAAAACATCATCTATCCTATCTTTTTTACTCTAAATTTTTGTACCTAAATCTTTTTATCATATCTTGCATTGATCAAGTTAAAACATCTTTCTAGACCTTAAAATATAATCTTAATTACTAAACAATTTAAGCTTAACTGTGAGATTATAACTATCTAGTCTTTAACCCCATCAGAGACTTGAAAATGAATAAAATTATTACTGGAGTAAGCAGGAAGTATAGGCAAGCAGCTTTCAAAATTATAGAGATGACAGAGACAGTTGACTGCCTGGATAATCCCAAACATCTCTAAATAATGTTTGAACATCATCTTCAGCCTTCTGGCCCAGTTTACCTGATGAACTTAATTGGAAAACATGAAATATGAAGAACTTGTTTACCATGTCTTGGACACAGTCAACTTAGCCTGTGCCCAAGTCTTGTCCATTTTCAGACAGCATATTGTATGTAGAGTGAGCAGGGGTAAATTTTTCCAGTTGAAGAAAACTCCAAAATGGAAGTCCTATGATGCTCATTATCCTCCTTAAAGTGGAAAGGGGCATTGTCAGGAGCTGATATTTCTAAAGTCAAAAAGGCCTTGAGTTAAGAAAAAAAAAATTAAATGCAATATTCTTTAGATCTTGGAGAGTTTTGAAGACCATTATCTATCTATCTATCTACATCTATCTATCTCATATTTGAATAGGCAAATATTGCTTGTTTTTAGTCATTTACTATCTTTCTAACATAGGAAGCACATTCTGTGATAAACTAGACTAGTATCTGACATGTCCATGAGTTTGATTGAATAACTACTAACATGTATTTATAACTATCCTTAACATTTTGTAAAAGCAGCTTTGAGAAAGACTGAAAGTAAACCTTGTACTTATAAATGAGTTGTATAGATCTAATATCTCATACAAGACTAGAAAGGAATATATATACCTATAATGTAAAATAAAAAATATAGAATATGACAGGCTCAGGAACTAAAGCAGAGGACAGTGGTGTGGGGCAGAGGTTCGGGGTACAAGCAGAGGGCCAGCTTTGTGGGGCACAGGACCAGGGCCCGGAGCAGAGGCCAGCATGGACCCTGCCGCAGAAGTGGGCAAAAGCCATACAAATACTCAATAAATAGCTCCAAATATCAGACAGGGTACTCACCAGCCTCTGGAGCACCCAGCGTCCACGCCCACATTACATACAGGAGAACAGCAGGTTCACCAAGATTTATCTCCAGAGGAGTGGCTGGGTAGGAGGCCCAAGTATATCTGGGCTTACCCAGAAAGGTGTTGGACATAAAGATCCCTCTACTGGATATACAATCACTTGGAAGAATTATATAGTCAGAAACAAAGCATGCCTCAACAAATACAAGAAAATTGAAATAACCCCTTGTATCTTATCAAACCACCATGGAATAAAGTTGGACTTCAACAAAACCAGAAATAACAGAAATCATACACATTCATGGAGACTGAACAACTCTCTATTGGATAACTACTGGGTAAGGGAAGAAATAAAGAAAGAAATCAAAGACTTCTTAAAATTCAATGAAAATGAAGGCACAACACACCCAAACCTATGGGACACAATGAAAGCAATGCTATGAGAAAAGTTCATGGCAAAGTGCCTTCAAAAAGAAACTTGTGACAGCGCATATTAGTGAATTAACAGCAGAACTGGAAGAAGTGGAAAAAATAAAAAGTAGAAGCAAACACTCCCAAGAGGAGCAGAAGGCAGGAAATCATCAAACTTGGGGCTAAAATCAACAACTTAGAAAGAAAAACAACAATACAAAGAATCAATGAAACCAAGAGTTGGTTCTTTGAGAAAAATCAACAAAATAGACAAACCCTTAGCCAAATTAACTAAAAGGCAGAGGGAAAAAAACCCAAATCAACAAAATCAGAAATGAAAAGGGAGAAATAACAAGAGACATTGAGGAAATTCAGAGAATCTTTAGGTCCTACTTTAAAAATCTGTACTCAACCAAATTTGAAAACCTAAGTGAAATGGACAATTTTCTTGATATATTCTACTGACCAAAATTAAATCAAGATCAGGTTAACAGATTAAATAGCCTTATAACCCCTAAGGAAATAGAAACAGTCATTAAAAATCTCCCAACCAAAAAAAGCCCAGGGTCAGATGGTTTCAGCTCAGAATTCTATCAGACCTTCAAAGAAGAGCTAATACCAATACTCTTCAAACTCTTCCACAAAATAGAAACAGAAGGCACACTGCCAAACTCATCTATGAGGCCACAGTCACCCTGATTTCTAAACCACACACAGACCCAACAAAGAAATAGAACTTCAGACCAATTTCCCTCATGGGTACAGATGCAAAAATAATTAATAAAATACTGGCAAACAGAATCCAATAACACATCAAAAGTATCCTACACCATGATGAATAGGCTTCATCCCAGGAATGCAGGGATGGTTCAACATACAAAAATCTGTCAACGTAAGTCACCACATAAACAAGGTGAAAGAAAAAAAATCCAGATGAGCATATTGTTAGATGCTGAAAAAGCATTTGACAAAATCCAACACCCCTTCCTAAAATTCCTGGAGAGAACGGGCATACAAGGTCCATACCTAGTAATAATAAAGGTGATATACAGCAAGTTAGTAGCCAACATCAAATTAAATGGAGAGAAACTTGAAGCATTTCCTCTAAACTCAGGGACAAGACAAGGATGTCCACTTTCACCATATCTCTTCAACATAGTACTTGAAGTTCTTGCTAAAGCAATAAGACAGCTAAAGGAAATTAAGGCGACACAAATTGGAAACGAAGAAGTCAAATTATCCCTATTTGCAGACAATATGATAGTATACATAAGCAACCCCCAAAATTCCACCAGAGCACTCTTACACCTGATAAACACCTTTAGCAAGGTGGCTGGATACAAAATTAATTTAAAAAATCAGAAGCCCTTCTTTATACAAAAAAATAAATGGGCTGAGTAAGAAATTAGGGAAACAATACCCTTCACAATAATCACAAACAATATAAAATACCTGGGGTAACTCTAACCAAGCAAGTTAAAGACATGTATGACAAAATCTTCAAGTTCTTGAAGAAAGAATTTGAAGAGGGTGTCAGAAGATGGAAAGATCTCCCATGATCATGGATAGGATCAACATAATAAAAATGGCCATCCTACCAAAAGCAATATACAGATTCAGTGCAATTCCTATCAAAATACCAACACAATTCTTTATAGACCTGAAAGAAATAATTCTCAACTTTATATGGAATAACAAAAAACCCAGAATAGCTAAATCAATCCTGTAGAATTAAAAGAAAAAAATCTGAAGGCATTGCCATCCCAGATTTCATGCTGTACTACAGAGCAATAGTAATAAAAACAGCATGGTACTGGTATAGAAACAGACCAGTGGATCAATGGAATTGAATTGAAGATCCAGAAATGAACCCACACACCTATAGTCACTTAATTTTGACAAAGAAACCAAAAGTGTACAATGGAAAAAGAACAGCATCTTCAACAAATGGTGCTAGTCTAACTGGATGTCGAGATCCAAAAGAATGAAATTAGACCCATACTTATCACCTTGTACAAAACTTAAGCCAAGTGGATCAAAGACCTTAACATAAGGCCTGACACACTAAATCTAATAGAAGAGAAATGGGGAAAGCCTCGAACTCATCAGCATTGGTGGCAACTTCCTGAACAGAACAGCAACAGCTCAGGAACTAAGACCAACAATCAATAAATGGGACCTCATGAAACTGAAAAGCTTCTGTAAGGCAAAAGACACTGTCATTCGAACAAAATGGCAACCTACAGATTAGAGAAATATCTTCACCTACGCCACATCTGACAGAGGGCTAATATCCATAACTTATAAAGAACTCAAAAAATTAAATATCAAAAAACCAAATAATCCAATCAAAAATGGGGAACAGAGCTAAACAGAGAATTCACAAAGGAGAAATCCCTAGTGGCTGAGAGACACTTGAAGAAATGCTCAGCATCCTTAATCATCAGAGAAATGCAACTCAAGATGACGCTGAGATTCCATCTCACACCAGTCAGAATGGCTAAGATCAAAAACTCAAATGACAATACATGCTGGCAAAGTTGTTGAGAAAGGGGAATACTCCTCCATTGCTGGTGCGATTTCAAGCTTGTACAACCACTATGGAAGTCAGTCTGGTGATATCTCAGAAAATTTGGAATAGCTCTACCTCAAGACCCTGTCATACCACTTCTTGGTATACATCCAAATGATACCTCAACAAACCACAAGTACATATCCTCATCTATGTTCATAGCAGCCTTATTTGTAATAGCTAGAAACTGGAAACAACCTAGATGTCCCTCAACCAAGGAATGGATAAAAAAAGTTCGACACAATGGAATACTACTCAACCATCACAAACAACGAAATCATGCATTTTGAAGCCAAGTAGATGGAACTAGAGAAGCTCATCCTGAGTGAGCTAACCCAGACTCAGAAGGATGCACATGGCATCTATTCACTTATAATCGGATTTTAGTATAGTATGTACTATGCCATATAGTACAGGATAACTATACTACAATCAATGCACCCAGGGGAACAGGAATGTAGACTTTGTTACCTGTCAATGAGACACTTTGCCCCAGAGGTGCTGCCTTGTAGGCCCCCACTGTATGAGGAGGCTCATGGCCCTCATCTCTCTGATGAACTATGGTGGTGGACTGATATGTAGGAGGGACACTCTACTCCTGAGGAGTGGGATGGAAGGGAGAGGGGGTAGAGGGTGGGAGGGCAGGACTGGGGGGAGTGGAAAGAGGGCACTGTGATGGAGATGTAATCTGAAGTAATAAATAAGCATTAAAGAAAAATATAAAATTTCTATTAACACACAATATTATATATAAATTTATCAATTTGAGAATGATAATAACTCTAAGTTGAAGTGTATATTTTATAATCTACCCTTTCCTCTTATTCTTATATATTCCTATATTCCCCTTTTTCTCCTCAACCCTTACCAAGAGAAATAAAGCAATATAGAAAGAAAGAAAGTAAGCAAGAAGGAAAGACAGAGAAAGAGAGAAAAGGGAAGGAAAGAGATAAATCCATGAGTCTAAATTCCTATATAGTTTCTCTCTGTATAAGATCATTAATAACTATAATCATTCTCTTTTTTATGACAAACAATAGAATAACCCCAAAAACAATAGAATAGAATAACAACACAATAATATGACAAAATAAAAATAGAATAAGCACATTAAAATAACCAAAACCTACCCACTCCAGTCTAAAAGAATAGGACATCATCATTTTTAAAATTTTCTTCCAGTTGATTTGGGGCTTAGGATTCCTTTTTTGAAGGCCCAAATAAAAATGGTTACATAAACTAGCAGTAGCATTTGTGATTCAGTCTCTACCTTTAGTGAATATACAGTCTTAAATGAAGTCCTATTTGGAATAGGTTGTGATTCTGGACCATTTGGGATTACAGTTTTCTTTGAAGCTGTCCTGGAAGCAAGCTTTGATGGAACATCAGTTAAGACAGACTTTGATGCTGAATCACCCGGATTACTTGTCTTGTCTTTCTTGGTATCTGGTCCTTTTAGTCTGAAAAAAATATTTTTAAAGGTATTAAAAATACCTTTAAAATGGACCATATAACCAAATTATAATATAAACTTTTATCTATGACATTTAAAAGAATGGTATGATAAGTCCTGAGGCTTTTGTAAGCAAAGATTTATTGGCCATTCATAACTGAGGTCCTGAATGGAGATATTTATGTATCCCAGGCAGTTTTTGAGTAGTTCCAATACAGAGTTTAGTTTTATAAATTACCTGTTTGGTCTTGTTGATTTTTCTTTTCCTCCTGTCTGCAGTCAAGATCTTCAGGAGGTTTCCCTCTGTCAAATCTGATCTTTATTACCTTGAATGGAACCCAAAGTCTTTTCTTCTTTCCTCTTGACACAAACATAAAGCTTCGCTTCCAAAATAACATAGCCTTTGTCCAGGAGTTCAAAGTCATTATATGTATAAACTGATTAAATTTAACACTCTAATTATTATTTAGGACTTCCCTCAAAGAAGATGTAAAATACCATTATTATCATTATCATTACCATTATCATACATATAACCATTTTCATGTTGAAAAATCAAAACAGGACTGGATGGAGTTCAAATATCCTCCTCCACAGTAATAAATATTTATTAATTTTATTGAGAAAGGGTTTCTCTTTGTAGCCCAGGCTGTCTTGGATTTGCTCTGTAGAGCTCTGTAGATTAGATTGGCCTCAAACTCACAAGTAACCTATCTGTTGTCCTTGTCTTCTAAACATTGGGATCAAAGATTATTGATAAATCAAAACAAGGCTGTATGAAGTCCAAATATCCACTTCTATAGTGAGATATATTTATTAATTTTATTGATAGAGGGTTTCTTTGTGTATCCTGGGCTGTCTTGAATTTGCTCAGTAGATTAGACTAGCCTCAAACTCACAAGGAACCATTTGGTCTTTGTCCTTGTCTCCCAAGTAATAGAATTAAGGTACAAATTTAATTAATTGAATTATTTTGATCAAATTATTGAATCAGTTAATTGTTTATTTTGTGCTAGTCTGAGTTCCCTTCAGTTCTCCCATGGAAGCTTCATACTTAAAGAGAGTGATTGGGGGGGATCCAAGATGGTGGCGGCCGCGCGGATGTATTTTGATTTCGGGGTCAACAGTCACAAGGCGGCAAGTGTTGCAGGACGCTGTACAAAGGGCACGACCCCTTCTAAATCTCACCCAGCTACACAGAGACCACGGAAGATGCCTGGGCAGGATGCCCCTTACAACTCTCGGACACGCTAGGAAGCCTCTGGACCCGGGAATCGGGATAACCCATCCCCCCAAAAGGAGAAATACCCGTTAAGTTCCAACCTAATACCCAGCTGGCAGATTCAGAAACCAAGCAGAGATAATCCCCACCCTGCTGGGCACTCCCAGGTCTCACACAGACGATCCAATTAGCTGGGAAAGGTTGCGACCCTTGGAAGTGAAGGAGCTCCACTGCAAAGCACCTTCAGATCACAGTCTGTGATGTCACAGGCCAGCTTCCAAGCCTCGGGAGCGGCAAGGCTATTGGAGCTGAACTGCAGATTTACCCCCTACAGGAACCAACCCCGGGCAAACTGTGAGATATTTGAAACTGTCCTATATCGAACTTTTGTACTAGTAAGGGCCCTTCCAGCTGTGAATCAGAGCTTACTTGTGCACAGCTCCGCCACCTGAATTAATTAGGTCCCCAGCTGGGAGGCGGGACTGAATGACTCACCTTATAGGGGTGGAGTAAGGCAACTCCTACACCACAGTGCCTCTTTGGACCCAAGTCCAGAAGACAGCAAAAAAAAAAAAAAAAAATTCCTCATGGCCAGAGGCCAGAGACAGAAAAAAAAACAGAGCGAAATGTCTCCAAAAAAAGAAAGCAATGCCATTCCGTCCAGCCCGAACCATCTCACCACAACTGAAACACATGAAAACGATGACAATTCTACATTATGGAAAGTGATAAAGTCCCTTCAAGAAGAACTTAAAACTATGAAGGAATTCAAAGAAGCCACAATTCTACAAGTCAAAACAACGAATAACATCATTAAAGAGCTCCAAGCCAAGGTGACCCAGCTTGAACAGGAAAAGGATAAAGCAATGAAAGATCTCCAGACAAAAACAAGCAAACTGGAGAAGGAAATGTACAAAACGAACACTACCATTCAACACATGAAAATATAAATGGAAACAATAAAGAAAACACAGTCAGAGTTAAAAGAGGAAATGGAGAATCAAGAGAAGAGAACAGGAACTACGGATGTGAGTATGAAAAATAGGATGCAAGAGATGGAAGACAGGATCTCAGGCATGGAAGATTCGATGGAAGAAATCAGTACAACATCCAAAGAAAATGAGAAGGCTAAAAAATCTCTCACCCACAACATCCAAGAAAACAAGGACTCAATGAAAAGACGGAACCTAAGAATTATAGGCATAGAGGAAAGAGAAGACTCCCGACTCCATGGTCCAGGAAATATCTTCAACAAAATCATAGAGGAAAACTTCCCAAACCTAAAGAAAGAGATGCCAGTAAAAATCCAAGAGGCTTACAGAACACCAAACAGATTAGATCAGAAAAGAAACTCCTCTTGCCACATAATAATAGAAACTCCAAATGTAGAGAACAAAGAAAGGATATTAAAAGCTGTAAGAGAAAAAGGCCAAGTCACATACAATGGCAGACCCATCAGAATCACAGTTGACTTCTCCTCAAAAACTTTAAAAGCTAGAAGGGCCTGGACAGAAGTCCTACAAGCCCTGAGAGAACAGAGGTGCCCAGCCAGACTACTATACCCAGTAAAACTCTCTATCAACATAGAAGGAGAAAACAAGATATTCCATGACAATATCAAATTCAAACAATATCTCCTCACAAACCCAGCCCTACAGAAGATCCTAGAAGGAAAATTCCAACCCAGAGAAGATAACTACTATTATCTTTCTATTTCCTCTGTTTTCTTGGGAAACAAGAAAACAGAGGAAATAGAAACCTCCACAGCAACTAAACAAAAGAGAAACACAAGACAGCCAGCTATACCAAAATAATGGGAAATAACAACCCCTGGTCACTAATATCCATCAACATCAATGGACTCAACTCGCCAATAAAAAGACACAGACTTACAGACTGGATCCGTAAACAAGACCCATCTTTTTGCTGTATACAAGAAACACATCTCACTATTGAAGATAAACACTACCTCAGAGTAAAGGGCTGGGAGAAGGTCTTCCAAGCAAATGGACCCAGGAAACAAGCTCGAGTAGCCACCCTAATATCAAACAAAATAGACTTCCAAGTGAAGTTAATAAAAAAAGACAGAGAAGGGCATTACATACTCATTAAAGGAAATATACACCAAGAGGTCATCTCAATATTGAACATCTATGCCCCAAATACAAAGGCACCTACATTTATAAAAGAAACGCTCCTAAAACTTAAATCGCACATCGATCCAAACACTTTAATAGTGGGAGACTTCAACACCCCACTCACAACTATGGACAGATCATCAAGACAGAAGCCAAACAGAGAAATAATGAGTCTAACAGAGATCATGAACCAAATGGACCTAACAGATATCTGCAGAATGTTTCACCCAAACACAAAAGAATACACCTTCTTCTCAGCACCTCACGGAACCTTCTCCAAAATGACCATATAGTTGGACACAAAGATAGCCTCAACAGACACAAGAAAATTGAAATAACCCCTTGTATCTTATCAGAGCACCATTGAATAAAGCTGGACTTCAATAGCAAAAGAATCAACAGAAAGTCTACACTCACATGGAAATTGAACAACTCTTTATTAGAGGACCACTGGGTCAAGGAAGAAATCAAAGACTTCTTAAAATCCAACAAAAATGAAGACACAACATACCCAAACCTATGGGACACAATGAAAGCTGTGCTACAAGGAAAGTTCATAGCATTAAGTGCCTTCAAAAAGAAAATTGTGACATCTCATATTAGCGAATTAACAGCTAAACTGGGTCAATTGGAAAAAAAAGAAGCAAACACTCCCAAGAGGAGCAGAAGGCAGGAGATCATCAAACTTAGGGCTGAAATCAACAACTTAGAAACAAAAAGAACTATACAAAGAATCAATGAAACCAAGAGTTGGTTCTTCGAGAAAATCAACAAAATAGACAGACCCTTAGCCAAATTAACTAAAAGACAGAGGGAGAAAACCCAAATCAACAAAATCAGAAATGAAAAGGGAGAAATAACAACAGACATTGAGGAAATCCAGAGAATATTTGGATCCTACTTTAAAAATCTATACTCCACCAAATTTGAAAACTTAAGTGAAATGGACAATTTTCTTGATAGATTCCACCTACCGAAGCTAAATCAAGATCAGATAAACAGATTAAACAGCCCTATAACCCCTAAGGAAATAGAAACAGTCATTAAAAATCTCCCAACCAAAAAAAAAGCCCAGGGCCAGATGGCTTTAGCATGGAATTCTACAGGACCTTCAAAGAAGAGCTACCACCAATATTTTTCAAACTCTTTCACCAAATAGAATCTGAAAGAACATTGCCAAACTCATTCTATGAGGCCACAATCACCCTGATTCCTAAACCACACAAAGACCCAACAAAGAAAGAGAACTTTAGACCAATCTCCCTCATGAACATAGATGCAAAAATACTTAATAAAATACTAGCAAACCGAATTCAAGAACACATCAAAAGTATCATACACATGATCAAGTAGGCTTCTTCCCAGGGATGCAGGGATGGTTCAACATACGAAAATCTATCAACATCATTCACCATATAAACAAGATGAAAGAAAAAAGCTACATGATAATCTCGCTAGATGCAGAAAAAGCATTTGACAAAATTCAACACCCCTTCATGCTAAAAGTTCTGCAGAGAACGGGCATACAAGGGCTGTACCCAGAAACAATAAAGGCAATATACAGCAGGCCAGTGGCCAACATCAAAATAAATGGTGAGAAACTTGAAGCATTTCCTCTAAACTCAGGGACAAGACAAGGATGTCCACTTTCACCATATCTCTTCAATATAGTACTTGAAGTTCTTGCTAGAGCAATAAGACAACTAAAGGACATCAAGGGGATAAACATTGGAAACGAAGAAGTCAAATTATCCCTATTTGCAGATATGATAGTATACATAAGCGACCCCAAAAATTCCACCAGAGAACTCTTACAGCTGATAAACACCTTCAGCAAAGTGGCTGGATACAAAATTAAATCAAAAAAATCAAAAGCCCTTCTTTATACAACAAACAAAAGGGCTGAGAAAGAAATAAGGGAAACAACCCCCTTCACAATAGCCACAAACAACATAAAATACCTGCGGGTAACTCTAACCAAGCAAGTAAAGGACCTGTACAACAAGAACTTCAAGCCCTTGAAGAAAGAAATGGAAAAGGCCTTTAGAAGATGCAAAGGTCTCCCATGCTCATGGATAGGTAGGATCAACATAATAAAAATGGCCATCCTACCAAAAGCAATATATAGATTTAATGCAATTCCTATCAAAATACCAACACAATTTTTTATAGACTTGGAAAGAGCTATTCTCAATTTCATATGGAACAACAAAAAGCCCAGAATAGCTAAATCAATCCTGTACAATAAAAAAAAAAAAACATCTGGAGGTATTACCATCCCAGACTTCAAGCTGTACTACAGAGCAATAGTTGTAAAAACAGCATGGTATTGGTATAGAAACAGACCAGTAGATCAATGGAATCGAATTGAAGATCCAGAAATAGACCTACACACTTATGACCACCTAATTTTTGACAAAGAAGCCAAAACGGCACAATGGAAGAAGGACAGCATCTTCAACAAATGGTGCTGGTCCAACTGGATGTCCATTTGTAAAAGAATGAAGCTAGACCCATACTTATCACCTTGTACAAAACTTAAGTCCAAGTGGATCAAAGACCTTAACATAAGGCCGGTCACACTGAATCTATTAGTGTGATCTACTAGAAGATAAAGTGGGAGAAACCCTCGAACTAATTGGCACAGGCGACAACTTCCTGAACAGAACACCAACAGCTCAGGACTTGAGATCAACAATCAATAAATGGGACCTCATGAAACTGAAAAGCTTCTGTAAGGCAAAGGACACTGTCATTCAAACAAAACGGCAGCCTACAGACTGGGAGAAAATCTTCATCAACCCCACATCTGACAGAGGGCTAATATCCAAAATCTACAAAGAACTCAAGAAATTAAATGCCAACAAACCAAATAATCCAATCAAAAAATGGGGGACAGAGCTAAATAGAGAATTCACAAAGAAGGGATCCCTAATGGTGAGAGACACTTGAAGAAATGCTCAACATCCTTAATCATCAGAGAAATGCAACTCAAGAGAACTCTGAGATTCCATCTCACACCTGTTGGAATGGCTAATATCAAAAACTCAAATGACAGCACATGCTGGCAAGGGTGTGGAGAAAGGGGTACCCTACTCCATTGCTGGTGGGAGTGCAGGCTTGTGTAACCACTATGGAGGTCAGTCTGGCGATATCTTAGAAAACTTGTAATAGCTCTGCCTCAGGACCCAGCCATACCACTTCTGGGTATACACCCAAATGCCTCTTCATGGAATCATAAGGAAGTTTCCTCATCTATGTTTGTAGCAGCCTTATTTGTAATAGCTAGAAACTGGAAACTACCCAGGTGTCCCTCAACTGAAGAATGGGTTAAAAAAGTGTGGTACATCTACACAATGGAATATTATTCAGCTATCAGAAACAATGAAATTATGCAATTTGCAGCCAAATGGATGGAACTAGAAAAGCTCATCCTGAGTGAACTAACCCAGACTCAGAAGGACACATATGGCATCTATTCCCTTATAGTAGGATTTTAGCTATATAGTAGAAGGTATCAATACTACAATTAACACACCAAAGGGAACTTGGACATAGACTTCTTATTTTTAATTTTTATTTTTTATTTATTTTTTATATATTAGTTATATTTTTTCTATTTTTTAGTCTTTTTATCTATTGTATGCTTATTGATTTGTTTGTTTAGTAGTTCTCTCTCCCAGGCAACGAGACACTTTTCACTGATGGTACTGCTTCATAGATCCCCAATGAATGAAGAGGCTCTTGGCCCTCATACGACCTCTCAACTGAGATGAGGGACTGTTATATAAGGACACCCCATCCCAGAGATCTGGGATGGAAGGGTTAGGAGGTAAAGAAAAAAAACGAAATGTGATGTTTCAGCCTTTTACTACTAACTGTCATGAACTGTTTAGGATAATTAAGAAATGCAAACTAATGGTTATGCAAGCCAGTCATTCTGTTAGGTACTATGACAGCCTATTATAGTTACTTGCTAAGCTAATCAGAAATAAACCTGCTAAGAGACAAGCAACATCTGCTTACCCTAATATAAGAGATAGATAGGGCCTCTTCAAAAACCTCAAGAGATCTGCAGAATATGGCATTCAAAGATGTTTTTGTAACTTTGGATTTTTTTTGTATCAAGACATATCAACTCCTGACAGCACCCCCTATTCTCCTCCAAGTAGATGAGCATCGAAGAATCTCCAGTGGGAGATGATTGAATTAGTCTCAAGCCTATCTCTTGGTAGGAAAAGCCCCTTGCTCCAACTGTAGACAGAATGCTGTCCAAAAAGGACAAAACCTGGAAGCAGGTAAGTCGACAGCCTAGCTCTGCCAAGACAGGGTAGGTAAATCCTTCATAACCCCTGCTCTACAATCAATGTCTGTCAGAGAAGCAGGGCCAAATGACTGAAGAGCGATGCTGTAATGTATGGAGAGAAAATGGGAACTGTCCAGGCAGCCACTGGTATGTCATTTCTTACTTTGGGAAGCTGCAGACCCTGTACTTCCTATAAAATCAGATATATTTGTCCCTCTCAGGTCTCTGAGGTGATTGAAGAACAGATAGATAAAGTCTCATAACTAAATTTTGAGTTGTTTAGGAGTCAAGAGAGTGTTATACATCTAAGAAGATACTTTTAAAATTGTGTTGCAATTAGTATGAATGTTGAGTCAGATATAGAACTTTAAACTCATGGAGATGTTTAGATAGTAGAATGTTAAAGTCAGGTACCAAATACATATGGACTGGTCATTGGGAATGTGTGTTAAGCCATATAACCCTCATAACTGTGGCCTAATTACCTCTGTTGTACTGTATTGTATTTATTATTTTAAGAGAAAGAGCCATTTGTTGGACTGAAAGGAGAAACTGTAGGGGGAAATAAGATATACCTTATACTTAAAAGAAAAAAAAAAGGGAAGAGGATGGGGGGTTGAGGGTGGGAGGGTGGGACTGGAGGGGGAATAGGGAGGAGACTGCGATTGAGATGTAACTTGAAGAAATAAAAAATGAAGGAAAAAAATAAAAAAAAGAAAAAAGAAAAAAAGGAGAGGGATTGGTTGTTCATAGCAGTGTGAAACTATATTTCATGTTATCTTTTGTTGACTCATGGCTGTGTGAGGCATGCAGTTTGTATGCTTGTCTCCCAACCTTTGATATCGAGTTCCATTCCCTGTTGCTCACCTTTTGCTGTGGAAAACATGTAGCCTGTTCCCCTGGCCATGGGTCTCTGGCATTTGATGCCTCTGTGATCTCCCCTTGTATGAGAAATGGCTTGGTCCATGGATGCATGTGTGCCAAGACAGTGTGCATACATTCTGAACCATGAAAGCTTTGGAGAAAAAAGCTTCATTACTAAGGAACTATTTTTCCTCTGCCTTTCCAGAAGTTGTAGTTTGAAAGATGGCCTGTGTCTGTCTTAATAGTCATGGGAGAACAGGGCCTTCCCAGGTACTGTAGAATGGTTGTTCTTAAAAGAGTGTCTCATTATAGAGAGCATAAGGGTTGCATGTGGGAGCCTGGGGTTATTTATACCATGACTCTCTCCTCCTCTCATTAAATTATAATTGAATATGATATTTTAAGGGTATGGATAGCATGAAACATTGGGCACCATTTGTAGTAGTAATATCTACCATTTAATATAGAGTCATATAATTATTAAGTCAGTGGTAATTGCTTAATACACTGTATTATAAATAAACACACAGAAAGCTGCAAGATTTTAATAAGCCTTAAGCACTGGGACTAGGAAGATATTAACTCTCTAGGCTGTCTTGTCTACCTGCCAGCCAAAGCCCCGGTAAATACTTGTACATTTCATTTGGTCTGGTCTCTGAGAAGGCTGCTTTTGGCCATGTGCACTTCACATACCCCATGCTAACTCATGGCATCTGTTCCTTCTTCCTCCTCTCTCCCTCCTGATGCTTCTTCTGCCATACACAAGCCCATGAACCTCTGTTACACTCCCCTCTCTGTTGCCCAGTCCAGTATCAGCAACTATATTATTTAATTAGGGATAGCTTTGGAGGCAAGGTACACAAAAGTCCTTGTGGGTATATAAGTGTTTGCTTGGACAGTGAGGAAGATGGGGAGTGAACAATTAATCTTTGAATACAAGAATCATCCAGATAAACCCCAATAGCTCTTATTGGCAAGGATATAGAATAAGGAAAACACTCATCTATTACTGATTGGAGTGAAAATTTGTACAGCTATTATAGAAAGCAGTGTGGTGATTCCTCAGGAATCTGAGAATAGATATTCTTCAAGACTCTAGGGCATATACCCAAAGGACTTTACATTCTACTACAAGAGACACTTGTTCATCCATGTTCATTGTTGTTCTATTCATGATAGCCAGAAATTAGAAAGAGATTAGATATCCATCAACAGATGAATGAATAATGGAATCTTTCTCAAATGGGGTCTTCATCAAACACCTCTCCTCAGGGATCAGGAAACTATGTGGATGAGGAGTAATAATGAGTTTAAGAGCCACTGGGGATGGGAGACTCCGAGGAAACATTGCCTTCCAGAGACAACAGCACTGATGCACATATGAGCTCACAGAGACTGTGACATCACACATAGAGTCTACATAGGTACAACCAGATGGGGTTTGTAGCATTGAGAGGAGAAATGGATACAGGGCTCTACCCCTAAACCAGGAGCTATCTCCAATTCATAGCTTCTCAAAAAGAAAAAAAAAATGTTATATTTAAGGAAGTCTCAATAGGTTTTCAAACCACTCTTAAGGGCAATTCTCCTGCCCAACAGTAAATAACCAACACAGAACAACCCACTGGTATTTTTGGAAATATCCCCTAAGGCAGGGTAAATTAGAATTGATTAGAACCCCTTTTGTTTAGCTGTCTCATGTGTAGCTTCTTAATTAAAAGCTTATATGTGTTAACTACTTAATCTTGAATTGCATATTATTTATTCAGGTTCTTGTTTTAGTTTATAGAAAACTTACATACCAGTAGGGCCAGTAAGATGACTCAGTAGGTAAAGGTACTTGCAACCAAACCAGATCAACTATTTGATGTCAATTCCTAAAACCCAGAGGTGGAAGGAGAAACACACACTCAGACCTACACTGTGTACTGGGTAACTGAAAAAAGGATAAATTTTTATCATCTTTATCTTCATATTATATGCCTGTTTTTGCTTGCTAACCTTCCAAACATCTCTGCTTCTATTTTGCCTTTCTAGCTCATTCTTTCTTTGATTATTCTCACTTGTAGTCCAGGAACATTAAGTCAAATATGTAACTTGTGACAAGAATTGAACTTGTGCTTTAGTAGCAGCAACTTACTCATGTGTGACTGATGCTGTACTATGTGACCTTACCAAACACCAGCCCACAAACATGATCCATGCTGTGTCACCAAGTGCTAGTGTTCAGTCCCTAATGAAAACAGACTTCCAGTTACTATCCAGACTGCTGGGTTATCACCAATTATACCACATTTAGTACAAATTTCTTTCATGTATTCACCACTATTCAACTCTTCAAATGTTATCTTGTTGGGGCAGGTAGTAAGACCTGGTCCACTGAATTCAAGAGTTGTGTGGCTTATGAATCTCATGAAAAGATGATTATGGTTCTTTGTGTGGTATTGACTTTCCACATCTAAATTGGTGATTTGGGTATTTGAATGAGTGCTTGACCAAGAACCTTCAACAAAAGTATTAAAATTGACTGTCTTTATGTCAAATCCAGAATTCTAATATAACAGTCCTCCAGGCTCATTTATGTTTAAAATGTATACTCAGCTGAATGTCAGAATGTTCTAAGATTCAAAAATAGAATTCATGGGCTTGCTCTTTCTCTCTGACAAAAACCAAGCTATATGAGAATGTTTTACTTTCTAGATCTCCAGTAGTTTGCCTGCTAGTCCTAGTGGCCACAAAAAAAATCATGCATTTTGTTGTCTGCTGAGCCCATTACCTTTAGATCTCTGCCCTTCCTCCAGGGATTTCCTTGACCAGAAGTTAAATAAAGGTATGAATATAAATGTAAACCTTATAAGCTTTTCCTTAACTCTCTGGACATTTTTTATCTATAGCCAAACACATATGAGTAGACCAAAGCCCTTTAGATCTAAGCCCATGGCATACTTCAAGAGGACTGTACTTCTGCATAAGACACAATAAACAAATACAATTCTTTCCCTATAGCTCACAAGCCTGCCTTGTATTCTCACTGCAGTATTCTTGCGCAGTGCATTTTTAAATTACACATAAAAGAGCATCTGCATTCTCTATAGACTTTCTTACTCATACACTTAAACCTATGCCCCTATCTCCCAGGCATCCCAACCCAGCTCTATATCTCATATTTGTAACCAATAGCTGACCTAGAACACTGAAACTCAGATATTTATGTTTGGTGTTGTTTGCAAGTCCTCACTTCCGTGTCCCAACCCTTTACTGGGAGAACCTCAACTTGAAGTATTGCCCAATACTGGCTTTTAACCACTTTCAGGATTCTCTCTTTTAGAATTGCTCACATCCCTGAGGCCAGGAATGGAATAAATGATTTGTATACAGAAGGGTAGTAACTGACATGTTCCACAGTACCACAAAAAGGATTACACTGTAGAACTTTGGAAATGAGAGGGCTGACTGTTGATTTCCAAAGTGGGGATATGCCCTAGTTTTGGGCTTTTGATGGCTCCACCATTGGTTGCGGGGTGTGTCATTGGTTCCTGGTGGTCAGTGATGTCAACCACAAATGTAACACTGCATGCCACTGCAGCAGTCACTTTTTCTCTTCATCAATTTCCTTAGGTTTACCAATGCTTCTAGTTCATTCTGAAGCATAAGACAAAAATATGGATGAAAATCTAAAATAGATATGCCTGAGATAAATGAGCCCACCCTCCATTTATTTTTTGTCTTGTTCTTTAAGGAGCAATATAGAGAATATGTTTTAAATGAAGCAAAAAAGAAATGACAGTGTGTGTGTGTGTGTGTGTGTGTGTATAAATACTCACATGCATGTACATATGTATAAAATCAGAATACAATTAGTTTGTACCAACTAAAGAAATAGCATTTTTAAAAATTCCATTTCTTCAAGGAATAGACTTTTTGTTTTTGTTTTAGACAAATGGTTCTGAATCATTGTTAACAAACTTGAACATCTTGGTGAGAAAGCTCATGATGTAACTGATTTATTTTTCTTCTTTAAAATGAGTGCAGGTAGTGTGGCATAAAGAATATGAGGAGCTATAGATCAGCAATAACTTTGAAGAGAGATAATGGAAACTGACATACTCACCATTTGTCCTATAAAGAGTCTATATTCTTTAAAATTATAGAAATATCAGCAAAACAAATACCATTGTGTTGAGCTGAATAAGAAACTCCACCAAGGGAAAAATTACCATGCCTGGTCTTACTTGAGCTTGAGTCATCTTGTGATGACTATATTATATCATTCACTTAATTTTAAAACATAGCTATATGATTTTATGTAATATAGTACATTATCCACCTTACCTACACTAACAAATTCGTAACTCCTCATCAAGGGCCTTATTGGAGTAATATTATCAATTACATACAATTTTTCTCACATCCAACACAGGTACCCTCCTAAGAGCCCCAGAATTATATCTACATCGAGTTTTCATTAGTTTATTTTTCCATAACAGTAACAAAATGTGAGTCTGATTAATTATGAAAAGGATTTACTTAGGTCACTGTTCTAGAAGTATAAGAATATAGCTGTTGCTTCTGCTTTGTTTTTAAAAGGGTCTCAGAGAGTATAGATCCCCAGTGCAAGTGGAAGAGAGCACATAGAGCAACAACAAAGCAAGTGAGCTTAGAGAGAAGCATAGAGAACAAGTGACCTAACATAGACCCCAAAAGACACACAGGTATTTACTCACTCATAAGTGGATATTAGCCAATACATACAGGATCATCATGTGATAATCCACAGATCCAGAGAAGCTGAGTATCAAGGAGGGCTCAAGTGATAATTCTTGAATCCCTCTATGCAGGAAGATAAAATAGACATTGGAAATGAATGCAGGGTGGGATCTGGGCAGGAACCCAGCATTGCTGCCATTCCAGAAACCTTATCTAGCAGGTTTGATAGGGTAGTCTTGAGGAAGGATTGGAAGAGGGTTTGAGGAAGCCTGGGGGATCAAGGACTCCACAAAAGAACCATATAGCCAATTAACTCAGGTATAAGGTGGCTTAAAGAGATTGAACCACCATTCAAAGAGCTAGTAGGAATTAGCCCTAGGCCCATTACACATATGAAGCTGATGGATTGCTTGGTCCTCAAGTGGATCTCCTAATAATCGGAACAGGTCTATTAGGGATTTGGACGGTGTTTCCTCCCTCAGAAGCTCATGTCCCTGGCAGAGCTGCCTTGTCTTGCCTCGATGGAGGAGGAGGCACATAGTCCTGATGAGGCTTAGTGTACCAGGGTGGGCTGGTGCTCAGTATGGGGGGATGTGAGGGGATAGGTAGGAGAGTGGGGCTGGGAAGAGAAGAGGGACAGGGATGGGGATCAGAATGTAAAAAGAAAAGAAAATCTTAAATAAAAATATTTTTAAAAAGTATTTCACTCTACTAGGTCAATCTACAATGATCTTTAACCATTTCTATAACAGCCCTTCCAATGACTCAATTCTTGAAGATTCTGTCATTTCTTAATACCACCTCACTGGGGACCAATTTTCTAACACATTAATCTTTGTGGGAAACACTAAATCCAAATTCAAAAAAGACCACATCAGTGGGATTGTGAATTTGAGGTTATTTTTTGGTAAAAAAAAATAATAATAAGCAAACTGAAGACAATCTATTTAGAGATGATTTATAGGATAGTATGTATGTAATTTAGAGACATACTTTTCTACCACACTGAAGTCTAACTTCACAGTCTGACAATAAAATCAGAAGATTTCTATCAACCAAATGGGTAGTTTTTGAAGTACTAAGGGGCTTTATGAATATTATGCACTCAAGGGTACCTGAAGATGAATCATTAGAAGTAATCAAATTTATTCTTCTGTGTAATTTTCATTTTATCATTAGAGGTCCCAAGTTCTATCTCCTCTTTAATAGGACTACAAGGGCAAAAGTGATTCAGAAGATTGGCTTGCCATTATGACATAGAAAATGGTGGGTATCAGGGATTGTGGACAGGAATGCTGAAAGTTTTGAGTAAGAGGAAATATGCAATAGGAGATGAGAACAGAAAATTGGTGAAACTTTAGAATTCTAGTGTGCTGGATAGTTTTGGTTGTCAACTTGATATATCTCAGAATCACCTTGAAAGAGAGAATCTTAAATTGAATAATTTTCCAGATAATATTGGCCTGTGGCTATATCTGTGAATAATTGTGTTGATTGCTGAATGAATGATGTAGGAGGTACGTTGTATTACTCCTGGACAGTCCTAGGTTGTACAATAAAGTTGGCTAAGTAAGAGTGAGAGTGAGAGAGAGAAGCATTAAACGGTTTTATTTTGTGGTTCCTGACCCTTTGACTCCCTGGTTTGATTTGTCTCAGTGATGGGAACTGTTAACTTGAAATACATAATAAAATAAAACTTCTTTTATCCAAAGCTTTTTGGGGGCCAGTGTTTGTCACAGGATTATAAAGCATAATAGAACAGAAATTGGTACCAGGAGTGGGGTTGTTGCTATAACAAACCTGACTATACTGTTTTTAGGGAGAATTTTGGAAGATTTTATAGCTTTAGACTGAAAAGGTCATTTTGAATTTAGAGATTAACGCCCTGTTCTGTGGGAAGTTAGAAGATAAGAGTGTTGAAAGAAGAGCAAAAACGTGGGGCCTAGCTTGTAAAATTTCAGAGGGAAGCAAAGACTCTAGCAGGGCCATTACTTTGATAGTTCAGTTTAAGAATCTACAGAATAGAAACTTTCTGTACTTTCTTAGTACAATGCACACTGGTAATCTTGGCTAAAATATCAGCTATCATTAAGAAACTGGCAACATTGTAATAAAATCTGAGAAATATTTTTTTGTCAGGGTCAGCACACAGAAGTCAGGGTCAGAACCACATCTCTGTGGTTCAGAGATGTATAGAATACACATCAAGCTATCAGCAGAAGTTGAATAATTAATTACATGTATGAAACTTCCCCATGTATGAAGGGGTCATGGATAGCATCTGAGATTTGTCACTGTGTAGCAGATTGTAGTCCTCAAGAGCAGCTCAGAGAGGTCATTTGTAAAAGTGCTACATCAGTTACAAAGGAGATATAAGAATGCTGGAGATGCTAGGACCATGGGATATCCACTAAGGATAGTGGCAAATATGAAGCAGAGCCATCCTGAACTCATCATACGAGCTATGTGTGTTGTGAATGGTAACCCAGAGAAGTGGGCTACCTAAGCATTTTTGGACCAAGAATGCAATGATTTAATTTTAAATGTTAGACACTGAGATACAAGATTTACTTTATCCTTCTGAATGCTCCTATATATGTTTTTCCCTTTTAGAATATTTAAGTATCTATCTATCTATCTATCTATCTATCTATCTATCTCTAATTTTTTTCAATGATCACAGTTAAGGAGTGTTGGGATTTTAAAAGAGAAAATGAACTTTTAAAGGGTTGAGATTTTAAAAGACTATGGAATTTTTAAGTTTACTGCAGTATTTATATTATGATATAGCATGAGATTAGAGACAAAAAGGAAAGGAAATATTATGGATTAACTGTGATATGAAAAAATGAAAAGCAATCTGAAAAAAAAATTTAAAAGGCTGAAAAAAAATAACAATTAGAAAAAAATGGCAATCAGAATGTATTTTTATATGGATTAAATTGTCTAGAACAAATTCAGTTAAAGCTTAAGTATTCTATGGTGAAATGTGTATTTTAATAAAAATAAAATAACATGTTTTTAAATTTTGAGTATAAACCTGTCATTTAACTAAGATCTTATTGGTAAATATTTTATGACATATGATTTATTTGGAATAGTATATGTTTGCAAACAACAAAATTTAAGTCTTATAGATTACTTAATTATATAAAATAACCCATGACAAGAAATTCAAACACAAATCTTTCAAGCTTCATAAACACTATAGGCTATATCAGAGGGGCACAATGTTTATTCTGTGATACTTTTAATACCCGGGTTTCATTTTGAGAGCACAAATTGGCAGTGTTTGTGTTTCAAGAGGAGAACCCAAGTATAGAGTAAATTCCAATGACTTTCCCCTATATAACAGGGAATGTGACAAAACTGGTCATTAATGTTTCCTAAAATCTGCAAAATAATACAAAGAGGTAAATATTTTACTTAGTCATGTTATTACCATGAATAAAGTTGGAGTTCTTTTAGTAAGGGAGGAAAGGGATAATTAATATTCTTTAAGACACAAGTACTGTCTTCCACAACTCATTTTAACTTTTTACTTGCTTATAAATTATATTGTTTTAACTCTTACTGAGAACTTGAGAGATGATTAACATATTCTTTTAACAAAAAATCTTCCATGTATCTATTTATTCTTCATTGAGATATGAATGGTCCAAGACGGTTTATAGATTTTTTTTGTATTTGTGCATTTATTGGCAAGGTAGAGAGAAGGTGAAATATTAACAAGTTTTCTTAGAGAATACATATGAGAATTATTGATTAAATTCTAATACAGGTATGCTCTTTGTGAATAGTTTTAACTTATTTAATGTCAGATAAAGTCAATATTAAAGCCATATTGATCAATTTTGAACTTTGTGGGTTCTTTGGTTATTCATTTACATTTTTGATTGGTCACACTTGGAATGGAGTTATTAAATCATTTGAATAAATGTCAGTGATGTTAAGACAGAAAAGGAAAGTAAAAATTATATAAGCTACAAACCCATAGGGATACTTCTAGGAAAAAAATGTTAAATCGGAGTTTGCAATAGAGAGACATGCTTCATTCTAATGAGTACTTCTTTATTTATGTGATTGGCAAGAGCTAGCCCTTTCATGTCAGATCTCTGGAAAACAAGACGTATGAAGGCATGCATCTAACCATATCCACTCCAGTGAAAGCTTGGCTTTTATGAGAAAGAGTCAGTCTGCACATATTTTACAATAGTTGTCTAGACTTAGATCAAAGCTGCAAGCCTTGTTGTGGTTCAGCCTGTGCTTGAGCTTATCCAGAAACAATGGAAACATGATATCACTTCACATCAGGGAATGAACCAGTGTGGAAACAGCACAGTTTCAATGAAGGGTTCAGTCTGTGGTCAAGTCATGCAGGAAAAGGAGGAGGAAAGGCCAATTGTTATACACACTCCATTTAAAAAAAAATACCCATCAAATTTTGATCTACAAGGTCAGTACGATGTGCTGAGAACAAGAATGCCTAACTCTTTCATATATACTGTGTACAGTAAGTTGTTTGGGAGGCTTTCTTTCTCTTTTCCTTTATTTTCAAGTCTCAGCATTTAATATTAGATAATCAAATTTTGCCACAGGGCATCATGGTTTGGTAATAATTACAAGTATGGATTTTCTTCTGGAAGGAAAACAATAATCACCAGTTTTTCCAGGTAATTACACAAAACCTAAATAATTGTTCTGATACATCACATTGTCTGTCCCCAAAACAACAAAACCAAAATAAAATAAAAAATCAAATCATTTCTATGTTTATGGAAACATATTCATTTTTACTAAAATTCAAGTCCACACTTGTTAATGAAATATGTTTTGATTGTCTTGATTCCTTTATAGCTAAGATTAATAAAAATAATACTTTTCATCTTGATATTGTATGCATTCTTAATTAGCATTACTATTACTTAACATTCACCATCACCTCTGATAAACACAGACCTCGCTGCCTTCACTAACAGATAAAGAAGAAATGGACTGAGGATATGGCTCAGTGGTAGTAGTCGCCTAACTTGTAAGACATACTTTTTAAATCCCTAGTACCACTAAAATAGAAGCAAACAGGTTAAGGAAGCATAAAATAAGTGAAGTAACTTTTGGTAGGTGACACATCACAGTAAGTGCCAGAGTTTAACTTCTTTGTTCAGTTCTACTTCATCATCAAAATTGAAGTCCTTACGTGTTCAGTAAGGACTTTTCTGTCATAGCTGTTGGACACACTATGCAAATTGATGATGAATAAAAAGCATTTTTGATCATTTGTTCTAGGTATACACAAAGACATTGAACTTTTAGTTAAAAACTTTTAGATTCCAACACATCACTTTAAGACTATAAACTTTTAATTCTGTGTATAAATCAACTTCAAGATTTTTAGAACTATAACAGACAAATCAGTCAACAAATTATGTTCTTAATTTTGCTAGCAACAACGAATTCCCAATGATCAGAGATCAGCAGGTTTATATAAAATTCAATTTTAAATTGACAAAAACTTGACTGTGGTTGGAATCTTAAAAAGGTAAAATCTAGAGGCATTTCTAAATGTGAATAAAAGTTAGCATATGTAAATAGCCTCTTATATGCTTCCCAGCATTTTCAAGAAACAAAGAAAGAGATTGAAAGTAAACAGTTTATTTTTAAGACTTGTATTTTACAAGTCATCTAATGTGATTGTCAAAATAATCTTAGGGATACTTGTGAATGAGCAATGGCATGGTGTTACAAAAATTATACATTGAGACTCACAAATTTCTTTACACACACACACACACACACACATCCTCATGATGATTATTGTCAAACAAACAAAAATATAATACCCTCCAATATTATACGGCTCAGTAGGAAAGGTGTCTTGAAGGCAATATCCCACCCAACAAAGGCTCCAACTTGTAAAGATGCAGGTTTGTGTCAAGGAGCTGTAAAGGAATCTAATGGTCTGTCATACTTCTCAGAAACAGCTGCAGAGAAGAACATCAGCACACAGACTAGATGGGACCGGTGTCTAAGAGGGCCAGACTCCATTCAGAGCTGGCCCTAGAACTTGGCAGTGTCTATGTGAAACTGATTTCCAAAGCATGAAAGATGCAAGACTGATGAAGTCATAGAGTCTTGATCCATTGTTTTAGAGATCAGTTTAGACCAGATTTAGATTTAGAATGAATGGGTATAATATCACATGATTTATTTAAATGTATCAATCCCCAGGCCAAGGGGGTCTATTTTTTTTTAATAGCTGCAGCAATTACTTAACCAAAACAGCACACCATCATTCACATGACAAATAAATTTGTGCTTGTTGTACAAGCACAAATCTACTTAATCACTAGCTGTTTGGCTATGGTTCAGTTCTGCTTGGTTATATTTGTCACATATTAGTAAATGTATACACACTCCATAAGATAATAGAAAAATAGAGAAAAATGTGATACAGAAGATGTGAGTCATGGGGTACTGAAGATTTAGATAGAGCTTATGAGGAAAAACTTTCACATTGAGGATACATCCTGAGAACAAGTACAGAGGCAGAAATAATAACTTTGTCTTTGTGGTTAGGGAGTAAGAATGAAAAAACTGGAAAACCCTGAAGTAATATTTTTATTTGGCTTATCTTGAGAAATAATACCAAAGGCTTGTAGACTTTCTTAAATGTTGGTGATTAGTGATCAAGTGCTACATTAAGAAGTAGAGCAGACTCAGTGATTTAACATGTTGCCCAATTATTATTACAGTATTTGTAGGTTAGAAGTTTACTCCTGGCTTAGCTGAGTTCTCTCTGTAGTGTTACCCTAGCTCAAAGCAAGATTTTAACTGAGGCTGTTATTTTATCATTGAGATAAGGTGTTTCTCTCAATGTCCACTCAACTTGTTAGTGGGATTTGTCACCTTGTGGTGGTATGATTGAAATCCCATTTTCTTGCCAACACTCTGTGGGAGGGGTGCTTATCATTTGGAAGGATCCATTTACATATCCTCTGAAGACAATGGAATTTGTTGTTTCTTACCTGTCTGTAGGAGAGGGGTTTTTGGAGATATTTCTCTGTTTTCCTGATTGTAGAATAATGCCAAGGCCACCAAATGAATCTCACTTTGATTAACTCAAAATCAACTGCTACATGCACGCAATAACAATTGTTGTGTTAACCCCAAAGATGGGGGGAGAAAGACCTCTGACCAAAATCATCATGGACAAATTAATCAAGGCAATAAATTAATTACAGTAAGCTTTGCTATTCTTGTACATGGGGTGCCTCCCTTAAGGTGGGGTACCAGAGGTGAAGAAGACAAGGTTTTTATAGCTCAGGGATTTCCAAATGGTGAGTTTGGTGAGCAAAATAGACTGGATTACAGGAGCAATATGTAAGCATAAGAAATTAGCTATAACAACCTTCTAAAACAAAGACATGATTGCAAGGTGGTCTTAACAATAGGTAGCCATAACAAGGTAGTCATAACAATTTTTTGAAACAAAGGTGGGGTTGCAAAATGGTTATTAACTTTTTGAAACAGACATGATTGTCATTTCTGAAACAGGCACTGTAGAACTATTTATAGTTAAGGTTATAGGTGGAGCACAGGCCAATAACTAAGAAACAGAGGTTTAATCATAAACAGGGATGAACCCAGTTTGTCTTTACCATGAGATGACTTTTAAGCTTAAAATGGAGGAAGGTTTGTTCTTCATATAAAAAAGATACCATGATGAATTTGAAGTAGAGTAGGGAAGGGGATATTGGAGGAAGAAAGAAAGGCAAGGGAGAAATGTAATTAAAATACAATCTCAAGGAATAACCGAAGAAATTAAATAATCAATAACCTAATTCTGAAAGCCACCTCACATTAGAGTCATGTGTGTTTTCCATGTCAAATAAAGGATTATGGAGGTTACATATGCTACAAGTTGCAAATCTTGGGGTTAATTAAAAATATTCAAATACAAATTTGAAATTTATTAGTGGGCAAAATCATCAAGGTGGTCCTTAGCATGTAGGATGTAGATTATTACAGCATTAGAATTTGGTAAAACTATAGCCTCTCCAAGTAAGGCAGTACATATATAAAAATTGGTACTGAGTTCTTGAATATGTGTAAACGACAATAATTATTTTTATTCATAAAAACCCAAGGGATGTAAGAGAGGCACAGCAATCTCATTTAATTTCACAGTGTAGCCTTTGGAAAATAGGTAATAGTAGATGCTTTGAGTAAATGATGTATTCTGAATATATTCTCCATTGACTTTCTATTGCTGATGATAATTGACTAATATTGTACCCTGCTTCCTGAAGGATGGTCCTTTGGGCTCAGGAGAAATCATCTCCATGATGTCAAAGGTCATCATATAATTAGAAACACATTTGGAGTCTGAGAGATACAGTCTTGGACTCAGGGATCAAATCCAATGTTGTGTCTACCAGTACCTTGTCTACATGACAATGTAGGTGTCTTGATATGGTGGGGTGCTCATTGAGAATTTCCTGGAGATCTATGATTATACTAATAATTTATTTGGAGAATTCATTTATTATATTGTTATTCTGGAAATTATTGGCTTTGTGTCCTCAGAAATCTAAGTTTCTAATGCTTCCTTCCTCAACCTCCCACTACAAAAACAATTCTAGTAAACGTAAATCAACTATGGTGATCACTTACTTTAGTCTCTAAGATATCTATAGATTAATAAAAAAGTCGGTAGCTATTTCCCTTCTGATCTTCAAGTGGAGATGAGTATGCTGTTACATGACATCAACCATGTGAGTAATTCATGGAGTCATTGTTTGATTTTTTATCATTAAATTGTCATGATAAGTAGGCATAGGTAGCAGCTAACGTCTAAATAGAAGGGGTAAATTGTGGACTCCTGTGATATGTAAGAAAGCAGGTAGACTAGACGGACATTATAGATGACAGAAATTTGGAAGGGTAGTGTAGATAATGATGGTGACCACTGCTTACTTTTCAGGGGCACTAGATTTTCCTTGTGAATATTTCCTTAAGACAGAAGACTGATCAGAACTGTGAGAAAGCTTTCCAAATGATGCAATTAGCTCTACATCCACCCACAAGGATGCTCTGAAAACAGCCACACATCTCGCTGCCAGATTATTGACTTCTGAAGTCTCACAGTTGAGTTCTCCTCTAGCTCTCTGTTAGGCTGACAGGAGTTTATTCACCCATCCCACTCTCTAGAAGTACCAAGAACCATTTCTTTCTCTCAGCAATCTCCGGGCTGTTATGACTCCACAGCTCCCTGTTGTAATCCATCACTGCATATCAGTCTAACATTATTCTCTGCAATGCTCTATTCTTCTCTCTCCTAAATAGCTGCCATCACCAAGAGTAATCCCAAATGAGTCAACAATATGTAAAGAGCCACCACGAAGTCTATTTACTAGTGAACTCATTCCACAATATTATTCCATCTCAACTAACTTAGAATATTTAAACACTAAGCAGAAATTCTGACCTCTCAATGCTCCACTTTTCAAAGTGCAGTCTTTCCCATAGACTGAATCTTGGATATATGTAGGCCCTCTTGTCATGGGTGCTTCCTTACTCTCTGGAAATGGATTTTCTTCTTACAACGTTCACAGTTGTTAAAAGCTGCTGCTCAGCTTATCTTTTCCCAGATGTAAATGCTCATGGACTCCCCATTAACTTTATTACTCAAATGTCCCAGATTTAGCATCTCTTTTATGAATTTGTCTTGTTTTCTTTGTCTGTTCTGATTCCAAGTCTGGCTTGTTAAATGATATCTTCTGGGTAATCTTTGCTTCTTTGGATCTAGATTTCCACATTTGCAGCACTTAAGGTATTGCCAGTAAGTTATTTCCTTATTTAGAGAGAGGAGATCAGTCATTTTATTGCATGAATATCTTAAAATAAATATTGTGCAAATCAATGCAATTTGGGTTAGTAAGGTTATACATTGCCTGACTTTTAATTGTGAGTCCTTAATCACAATTAAACTTAACTGAGTATTTCTCTGAGTTAACCACTAGATCATAACTACTTTTTAAGATAAAAATTATAAATATGTATTTGCAGAAGCAATAGTCAGAAAACGAAAAACAAATGAAGGGTTGAAACAGGAGCATGAAATGATTGGCCAGTCACACATTTATCCAAACCCTCCCCTTTTGGGAGTACTGCAGTGGGCAAGAACAATAATATATACATGTACTTTTTAATTATCTTTAGTAAGCATCATCCTAATAGATGGAAAGGCACAGGGTAAATAGGAATAAATAGAATAGGAGTAAAGTTAGGGTTCATCAGCATCAAGTAGAAATAGGGGAGTTCGTGAAAAGTGAGTGAAGACTTATTAGTGAGAGAGAAAGCAACTATCCTTGCAGTTAGGAAGTATAAGAAAATCAAGTTCATATTGCAAAGAAGCAGAAATAGAAAGCAAGCATTTATGCAGATTGTAATTATGTTCTTCTCAATGTCCACCATGCTGAAGGAAGCAAAATAAGGCAGGCGCTCTGTCAGCAGCACTTCAACACTTCCGAGTCGACTGAGAACTCATATTTCCTAAATTTTGTAGCCAAGTTTGGTTTTGGTTTGAATTCTTCCTTGAGTTAAATTTCAAACCAAAGAAAAAGTGCAGAGTTGTGGGCTTACCAGCAAAGCAATGGATTGTGCTTCGTGGGAGTCTTGGTTCCTGTAGTACAATGCCTTTGGCAGACACAGACCCCTTTCAAAAGCCATTGCCAATGGCTTTGATGGCAGGGTACCCTCCTGGGTGACCAGCGTTCATGTTTCCAATTATGTAGGTCTTGCAATGATTTGCTTAGTTTTGAACATTCACTCCTGAAAATATTGAATCCCCTTTCCATTAATGATACAGTTTAGAGAAAGCATACAACTGAAAATATCAGAATGGTTAAAGGGCCAAAGAAAATAAAATTACTCTAGCAAACTACTTCAAAAGAGTATTTACTTGTTATTATGTTATTTAATGATCTATAAAGCAAATATAAAGTTAAATTTTTATGTGTTGTCATTACTACCTAAAACAAATGAGTTATTAAGACAATATCTAAATTCACATATATATGTATAATTTCTAATAAAAGTTACCATTACACAAGTATCCAGTTAATTATAGATGGCTCACACATTCCTTTCCACAGCCTCATTAACTGCATGGCTAAATAAGTGCTGCTTGGGTTTTACAGAAAACAGATGGAAATTGAAGATATGAAATAATTTTCTAAGCTCATGAAATAGCAAGTATTGGAGGCATCAAACATCATTCATCATATTATTAAATGCTAACATTGTTTTCTTCCCATTACCACCTGTCCTGTTGAGTGCAGGAGCATGTGTGTGGCTGATGTTGAATCTGTACATTAAAAAAGTCTTTCTTCTGATGGTCAGCCTTTATATAAAAATGAGTATTGTTATAGTTATTTTAAAATTTTTATACTTTGTGTATTTAAAATTATTTGGCTTATATTAATAATTCCAAAACCCTCAGCCTGCAAGCACTTGATTTTCACACATATACTGGTAATACTTTTTTAAAAATAATGAAGCTGTTCATTGCTGAACAGGTTTAGATTTATAGGAAATAGCAAAAATGGTAGAAAATTTCCACAGGTCTCACACATATTCCCCTATATCACATTTATTTTGTGCATTCATTACAATTATCAAAGTAATGTTGCTGCATTGCTAAGAAACTCTACATGTTAGTCAGAGATCTTCTGTCTGTCTGTCTGTCTGTTCTAACTTCTTATTCATGGTTCAGTATACCAATCACAGTTAATAATCATGGTTCCTTGTGTTTCTTTTGCTGTGTCAGCTTTTTAAACAGCCTTTATGTTGACAATTTTCACACTAAAAGTCAGCTTGTTTATATAACATTACTCTTCTGAGATTGGTCTGATAACTGTTTATCATTAAATTGGGATTACAGTTTATGGGAAGTCAGTTCTTGGGACACGTGCCATTCATCACATTGCAGGAAGAGCCTATATGTCCATATGATTGATGATACTGCACTATGACTGTTCCTGTGGTTGCCTCTATTGTCAGTCATGACTGGTAGCCCATACTTAAATGGGGAGTCATGACAGCAAAGTATTCAGATAAAGCACTTCTGTATGGGAGATTTATCTTTTATCCACAATTCACTCAGTGACTTTATAGCAACAGCAACTCACAAGTATTTGCTTTTAAAGCTTGATTACACTCAACTCTGCTTTGATAAATTTTAATTTGTTCAGTCTTTTGACATTGGAAGTTCTTTCTATTTTTGTGTTTCTTTAGTGTAATGCAATCATAACATCATTTCCTTTACTCAATTTTGATTTGTTTTGTTGTTAGGAATCTAAGGGTAAAAGAAGCTTCAGCTCATAGTGTGGCAGATGCTAATCAATTCTAACTCTTCATAGTTCATCATATTTATTGCTTTTATCACTTTAGTGTAATTCACTTTTAAATTCTTAGTTTTTTTTCTTTTCACATAGATGTGTGTATATGGTATATGTGTGTACATTCTGTGTTTGTTCACATGCATGTGCACAGGTGGGAATGGATATGTGCACAAATAAGTGTTGGCAAAATGATGTCAAGAATCTTTCTCAAATGTTCTTCCATGTTCTTCTTTGATGCAGAGTCTTTCAGTAAAACCTAGAATTTGCCGTTATTGCTATTCTCGATAGCCAGCTATGTTCACTTTTGGAGGCTGGAACTACAAATGGGTTGACACACCCAAGTGACATGTGTCAACATGATGTGGGCTCTGAATCTGAGTGCCAATCTTCCTGCCTGGGCAGCGAGTGCTTTATCCACTGAGCCATCTTTGTGTTGTAAAGTTCTGTGATTTTAAACAAATATTCAGCATTTTGTTCCTGCTGTTAGAGTAACAAATAGTTTCAGTGTCCTAGAAAATTCTCATTCGTCTTCAGTATACACAGTGAGTGTGGATCACTTTACCTTCTCATTTATTCTGTCTTCTATACTGTGACTTTCCAGGAATCATGCACCACATAATGTTTTCAAACTGCCTAGCTTCTGTAATATTTGTGAATTCTTGAGCTTGATAGCTCAATTCATTTTTGTATGAAGAATATTGTATACAGATATTTTAGAATATTCAAGATTTTAATCATCTATATATTGGAAGACACCTTGGTTCCTGCCAGTTTGGGGCAATTACGAATATAGTAATTATAAACCCACAGGCTTCTGTGTAGATAGCTATTTTCAATACAGTTAATTAAATACCTAGGAATTTGAATTTTGTTCTAAATTACAGAATATATTTAATTTTGTAAGAAATCACAAAACTGCCTTCTAAATTTTCAGCAATATTTTTTTAGGAATTTTTTTGTTTAGTTTACATTCCAACCCCCATCCCCTCCTTCCCTTCCTCCTTCTCCCACCTTCCCACCCTCTTCCCCCATATTCTCTCCCTGCCCCAACCCAGTGTCATCCCACTCTGGCACATCAAATCGCATCAGGACCAAGTGCCTCCACTTCCATCATCTTCCATCAAGGCAAGATAAGGCAGCTATGTTAGGAAAATGAGCTCCAGAGGGAGATAGCATCTAAGTCTGGGATAGATCCTATTATAATTGTTAGGGGATCCACTTGATGACGAAGCAGCTTGTCAGTTTCATAAATGTAATGAGCCTAAGACCAGTCCTTCAAAGCTCTTTCAGCAATGTTTTTGTTTTTTTTTTTAAGTTTATAACATATCATTAAGTAACTGTGAGTTCTGTTGTTTCACATACTCACCACAAGCAGGAGGTTCAGGAGTTTGAAACCAGCTTGGATTACATAGGGTCTGGCTCAAAGCAAGGAAACAAACAAACAAGGCATAGAGAATCTTATAAAAACCTCTGGACAATTATTTCAAGTGTTTCTGTGTTGGGAACTATGTATGTGAACATATATTCCATGCAAAAACAGTTCTGTGAGCAAAGTTCATTTAGGCAGATGTGCTCTACTTTCAATGAACAATTGATGGTGTTTTCAATTAACATTGGAGAAGTTACAGCAAGACAAGTAAAAGCCATTATAAAAAACTGCTCAAGTTCTTCACTTCAAAATCGCATTTTTGTAGTTTGATAGTAACTCTGCCATGTTATTCTGATCTGAAGATTTTAAAGCTGTATTTTTTGATTCCAAGCTGTTGGCACAATTTCTATAGTAATGGTTTTGTTCTGGGAAAAGTTGTTGCCATTATTAGTGGTCTGACTGCAGGATTTCCAGATCGCCGCAGTGAGCAGCCACTGATTCACTTGTGGTTCCTCCATAGACCAAATACTCTGTGATGAGTGCTGGGTGGAAAATACTGCTTGTCTCACAGTGGTCCTTTTGGTTAGTTAAGCATCTTGGTCTCTATTAGGAGTCATACAATTTTGGCAATTAAAAATAAACATTATCCTTGCCCTGATATATACTCATCATTTGTGACATTTTCTTTTGAAGAGGTACACCTTTAGGAACTGGAAATTTTAAACTATGTGTCCAATATATTTCCAAAGTGAACATCCTAAACTCTATATATGTGACTTTCACCAAATTCAGAATATTTCTAGATGGTTCAATTGTGTATCATTTTCTCTTTCTTTATCCACACATTTACATGTAAGTAAATAAACTTTGCTCTTCTTTTGGTGGAATCATTCAGAGGAGATGCAGTCAGAGTATGGGAATCGCAATTGTCCTGTCAGAATATAGCCTGTTACAGCTGTCTAATTTTTTTCTGTACTCAATCAAAGCAGATGGAATCTCACCAGAGCAGTCTTTCAATGCAATGCATCTGTCTTAATTATTAAATAATTGATTAAACTTTCCTTGAAATTCTATTTCAGCTACACTCTGCTGCATACTGTCCATTCTCAAAAAAAAAAATAGCAAATCAGTGTATTTACTGTAATCTCACTTGTTTGTTTTTGAGAGCAAGTAATTTCCACTATACTCTTGGGTCCTGGTAATTGTCAAAATGGTATTGTATTAGATGAGAATAAATATAAAATATTACAAGCTAAGATAATTATTGAAAATTTTTAAATTATAAAATCAAGATGGTGAAAGTTCTTCCTTTTGTTGTTCCTTTTATTTCATTTTGTTTCTTGTTAGACAATTTTCATGCAAAAGGTTTTTTTTTTTTTTTTTTTTTAGATCTGTCCAATTTTCCTTTGACCTTCTAATTTTTAGTTGGGGAACAGTGAAGGAAACAATCTGGTTTTGGTGCAAACCCAAATTTTAGTGAGCATGTGTGTGTTCTAAATAAACTCAACTAGGTCATATGACTCATCAGTTTTCCATGGTCTCACTGACTTTATTTTCTGTCTAGAAACTGTTCAATTATTATTATGTGATCAGATGGACATTTTAATGATTATTCTTAAAATATAAAATGGTAAATATTTTTTAAAATATTGAATTTTAAATTTCTTTTGTTATTTTGCAAAGGGTTTCCTAAAGATTTGTAAAGTAGACCAATTTGTAGCAGAATGAATATTGGAGCCCTTGAGGGCTTCAGGCCAGCTGTTGTCTGCAGCTTCAGCTCTGTGATCAAGGCTAAGGAAGGCTGAGGACAGTTGTGGACATGTACAGATCAGGTGCTGCCTTTGAGAAGCTGACAGACATGCTGAGAGTTGCATCTTCTCTTCATTTTCACTCCATTGCAGGTATAAGAAGTAAGACAAATTTTGGTGAAATAGCTACTCGAAGAATATAAGTCAACTCATCCAAATCCCATTGTACTTGAGTGCATTTCAAGAAACACCTTTAACTTTCACAATCACACACCAAAAACAAAAACAAACCCACAAACAAAAGAGAGAGAGAGAGAGAGAGTGTGTGTGTGTGAGAGAGAGAGAGAGAGTGTGTGTGTGTGTGTG
>CAJQZJ010032315.1:971122-998513 GCA_907164525.1 Lophiomys imhausi | reverse complement strand
GTGTGTGTGTGTGTGTGTGTGTGTGTGTGTGTGTGTGTGTGTGTGTGTGAAGCCTGGGCACACACTGGCAGATTTATAGAAAATCTACTTGTAACAAACTCCCAAAATCTATGTATTTCTGCTTCATGCAAACACTTTTGCTTTGGTATTCTCTTACTACCTTGCCTTGTGTGCTTTATTATGTTGTTTTCGATGGTTAATGGTCAGTACAATGCAAGTCTTTAAGTTTCATTAATACACATATCATTCACCTTCAATTCCTGAAAATATAGCAAGCCTTGAGCACTTGTGGAGAGAAGCTCAGGCTGTGCTTTCTGGTGTTAGGACATTCTGAGGTTTGCCTCTCAATTTGTCCATGAAAATAGCCAACTGAGACAAAGACAAACTTAGAAATTTGTTTTCTCTTTATTTTCTATTTTGTCTACAAGGAGTGTTAACACTCGTTGAGATGCCTGCAAAGAAATGCAATTAAATACAGGAAATTCATAGATTTTTCCAACAAATTTTTCTAATTCACTGCTTTATTTTAAGGGGATGTTTTACTTAATTGTATCCCCAAATAGCTAACATTCATGAACTTAAAGAAATATGATCTATTATATGACTTCCTAAATCATGACATGAGTTTTTAAGGTTAAAGATCACACTATGCCATAAGTAGAATTGCAGAGTTTCAAAGTTTAGCTCCATGTCTCCTATAGGTGTTTTAGAATTTTAAAGCCAGTGATATTGAGAAAGCAATCAATGATTTGTGATTGATGGAAATCTTGAAATTGTGGAAGTGGCTAGATTATTTTCAGGTATTTTCATTTTTATTTTTTTTCATACAGGGAACAAATCTGTAGGCATTATAGGGAACAGGGTTGCCGAGGAATTAATTACTATTGAAATATCCTTTCTTATAATTATATCAGGGCTATTACTTGCCTGGATGCAAAAATGATCCAGCTTGCCCAGAAAATGAAGTGGGTCAGATATTTATGCTGTCTGGTTGTTAAATGCAAGTTGACATCTCAGAAGATTTATGACCAGCCTTTCAATACCTGTCACCTCCTATCCTCTGTGGTTTCATTGTCTACTAAAACTCAATTTATATTCCATTAAAACAGCCAGTAAAAATAAATATATGGAGAGCTGAATATTTGAAGGAAGTGTGTGCAAAGGGAGAATTCAAATTTGCCGAATATTTGCTAAGATCTCTATACACTCTCTGGCATATTTTTCAATAACTTTTTAAATATTTAGTGACACTGATTGTAAGCAAATGGTTTCCATAGTGTATGAAAAGTAGAATAAACAGAAAACATTGGAAAACAGCAGCAGTTTTGCATAGGTCCTAGAATTATGTGTTTTCAGATCTTATTCAGCCATAACAGGCTCTTCCCCCACACCCCTTTCAAAATGTAGCCAAGTGTCAAACATCTGGCTTTCCTTTCTTTGCAAGGAAGAACCAGAACCTGGATTGTCTCCAGGCCATCCAGACAACTATTTCAACTAGAACAAGTGACCTTTGGAACAGACTAGAACACTAAAGCCTTGCCAGACTGAAGAAAGGGTGTAGTCAATTTGGAAGAATCTCAGCTTGTTCTCATGAAATTGTTTCTGACAAGGACAGTGAACACTTAAGGAAAGATAAATAACTTAAAAATGGTTATATCCAATGAAAAACCATGTGCCCACAAGGCAGAAAGAATTCAAGTATAGTTAAGATTTTAGTTTTAAACCATCAGCATTTAATATGCAGGCTTAACAAAGTTCTTTAAGGACAAGAAATTTGAATAGTTATGTAATGTTCATCTTTGAGTATGGAGAATCTTTGGAGCTAAGAATCATTCTTTTGTTGTCTTCTCTTAACCAGGTCGGAGTTCCCTGACCTGTAACTCCACAATAGTTGGTAGATGATTTTAGACAACTATCAAGTCTTTAATTTAGAAAATTATCAGTGCAGTAAAGTTAAAGTGATGATCAGGAGTGGTGGTGCATGTCTTTATTTCCAGCACTCCGGAGGCATCAGCATATGCATATACATTTCTATGAGTTCAAGCCCAGCCAAGTCTACAAAGTGAGGTCTGGGCCAGCTAGGGAGCTCTTGTCTTAAAAAAGGGGGAGGGCGAGTAATGTTATAAAGATTTTGTTAGAGAGGAAAAATGCTTATTGTCTCCTAATATTTATTTAGAATATATGGTGCTATTTCCTATATAATTTGAGTCTATACTATTAGCAAGAACATATTAAAAGTTCATTAAGCCTCATACTGAGTGCTTATAGAGGAACTGCTGTCCTCAGCAGCAAGGAAGTTACAGAAATGTCAAGGCAAGTTTCCTTCCTTCATCCACATGTAGTGGATCATGTATATTATAGTTAACTGTCACTTGAAAAGTGTTGCTTATATGAAGAACTATGGGCAACTAAGGAATGCTGAGATTGGGAGAAATAGCGTTCCCCAGGAAAGAATACACCAATGTCTCCCCAGTACCAAATGGCCAGTCCTGAAAGTATTCACACAAGTACCATTACACAGACAGAGCAAGCAGGATGCAGTTCGTAATATGTATATATACATACACATGTGTAACAATAATTAATGAGTAGAGAGTGGATGTCCGTCTTTGGATCGTGATACTAGTGGTGGTTCCCACCCAGGAGTGAATTAAAAATAGGTGACGTTGAGAAAGACAAGAAGATTTTTGTTCAAAAGTGTACCCAGTGCCACACTGTGGAAAAGGGAGGGAAGCATAAGACTGGACCAAATCTCCATGGTCTGTTTGGGTGGAAGATAGGTCAGGCTCCTGGATTCTCTTACACAGATGTCAACAAGAACAAAGGCATCACCTGGAGAGAGGATATCCTGATGGAGCAATTGGAGAATCCGAAAAAGTTTGTCCCTGGAACAAAAATTATCTTTGCTGGAATTAAGAAGAAGGGAGAAAGGGAAGACCTAATAGCTTATCTTAAAAAATCTACTAATGAGTAATTTCACTGCCTTGTTTATTAAAAAACAAATGTCTCATGCTTTTAATGTGTACTATAATTTAATTCATACACCAAAATTCAGATCATGAATGGCTAACAATGTTTTTGTTGGACAGTCCTGATTTAAGTAAAACTGACTTGTAGTAAAGTGGATACGATCTTTTTAAAGATAACAATCAAGTCGCATACATGCTATCACTGCTATCCCTTTTTCAAGATAAGATTGAACTTAATTAGTAATGTTCTACTTTCCATAAAGATGGGGGTGTCACCTCAAACTTATTAAATGGTTTTATACTTAGATTTATATAACTGGACATATGAATAAGTTTAAACACTGGGGAAAGTCTGTCACTGTCTCAGAAATAAGAAGACTCACCTGTGTTTCAGTTGTGTTCACTGGTCTGTTCCAGGGAATGACTAAACATCAGGAAGCAACTGTCTATTCTTGACGATGCTCTTTAATTTAGAATTCCTTATGTCAAGGGTGCTGCCTTTAGCATTGAAAGGCATGTAGTGTGGTTTATGATTGATATCAAATGATGAGTATTTAACACTTAAAAAATAATTAATGAAAAATGAGGCCATGAATTTGAAAGAGAGCAAAGAGAGATATATGGGAGTTTTTGGAGGGAGGAAAAGGAAGGCAGAAATGATATAATCATAGTATAATATCAAAACTAAATTAATGCAACTAAAATAAACATAAAATAAATGCAGAAAAATATGTTGGAGAAGGGCAGCAGCTTAGTGTTATAGTAATATACATAGTTCATAAAAATTCATTTAAAAGCATAGAAATAGAAGGCTACAAGGAATTTAGGGATCAGTGTATTTGCTAAAGTAGAAGATTTGGTTGTGATTACATTTAAAGTGTATCTGTGGATACAAAATCAGAACCAGGGTATCTTGGTAGTTATATACCACCATATAATCAAAAAAAGTCTACAATTAAGGATTATGGTTTGTATCTAGTTCAACACAATATATTGGCTCTCAAGAACAAATGCTTCAAAGATTTGTCTTGAATTATCTAAGAAGACACTTCTCATAGAACACAGGAGGGTCAAGGCTAATACCAGCCATGATCACATCAGTAGTTCCTTAGCTGCTTGCATAGGATGTAGTTTCGGTTGAATCTCAGATTTAGTTGTCAAAATTTAAAATTCAGTCCAAGATCCTAAAAGTAATTTAACAGAGTAAATATTTGTTGGGCCTAAGTGCCTAAATCAGCCAGATTGGGGCCTACAGTGCCTGCCCAAGCCAGACTCAATTTTGGAGACCTGTCTCAAAAATGTGGAAGTCCAGACACTTCTGCACTATATCATTCTGCCGTTAACCCTGCCTGACTGCAGCCACGCTCATTTAGTTTATTGGCCCTCCCTATACCTTATCTCTTACTTCACCGCATACATAACCTCACACTACACTTTCACCCTGCCCCCTTTTCCTACCTTATAAAAGAAACTCCCTGTAACAATAAAAAAGAGATCCTGCCTCGATGTGTCTCCTGACTCAGCGTGTTCTCCCCTGGGGGTGGTAGGGGGACTGAGTTGTCAACACTCATCATCCTGCTCAGCCCCAGAGTGAGGGCCGGCTGGTCCAGCCCTTCACTCCATCTCCCAATCTGCTGCGGGAGAGCCCCAGCAAATATTGAAGTTGGAGTTATAGATGGAAATAGTGACACAGAAAAATATTGATAACCAATATTTTTCAGCTATGGAAATAACAGAAAGTTATTTGTAGCAGCATTTAGAAATGCAACATCACAAAAATTGTCAAAATATCTACCTCAGTGTGAATTTCCATTAAAATGATTTAAGTTTTTTTATAGTTTAACAACTAATTTTACAGTTTTGTGTGTAACTGTGTGTGCAGGGTTGGGCATACCTGTGCACAGCAGATATGGGAAGCCTGGAAGAACTGGCTTCCTCCTTCCACCAAGATATCTAACTCAGATCATCAGGCAAGTTGGTAAGCACTTTTACTCAACAGCCTTTTTCAGGCTCAAGTTTTCATCTTATAAACAAACAAACAAACAAACAAACAAACTCAAATCTACTGCAAGAACTAAAAATAAGTGAGAAAAGAAATCTTAATTGTCCTGTCCTGATAAATCTCTCACAGGATATCTGACATCAAAAGCCAGGGCAAGGTGCCTATATACAAGCATAATCAAATGTATATGCTCCCAGGGAAGTGACTGGTTCATGTGATGTTTTGAGAAATATGTTGGTTTTTCATTTATTAACTCATATATATTTCTACTTTGCTTTTGAAGTTAGGAATTCTTCCAATTTAATACATTAGCAAATTTCTTAGATATTTTCTCACCTACATTACGTATGTAGGTAAGATAAAGTGAGGATTAGTGAATTTTATTGAATGAGTTCATGCATAATTCAGGGTGCCAATGCAGTGTGTTTGAGACCCGTGTGTCCTCAAATGTTTAGTAACATGTTTGGGACAGGATCAAAATTCTTCCTAATAGTACAGTTTGTAACAGTTCTATTATCAAATCCATTTAGAAGACTGTCAGCCAAGACACCCTAAAGGAACAATCAGCTTTCAAAAGTGATTTATACGATGCAACTATTCCATCAGATCCTTCTGGTAAAAGGAATCAAATTATGACCTTTGCCATCATCAGCAACAAGTCTATGTTTGCACAACTGAGTGAGATTCACTCAAAAAACTGAGATGTGTGTGGGTTGAGAAAGACAAGTCAGAAGTTAAATTCTCCCTCTCTTTCCAGCTCCAATGCATGAACACAAAATTAAATATGTAGCTTTAGAATATATGTATAAATTATTAAATGAGTATATCATACAGTTTACTTTATTTAAAATCTTTTATTGTCAGCAAAATCAAACATAGCATTGAGTCTACATAGAAATAAAAATTTCCAATCATCTCTTCATTAAAAATTCACAGAAATAAATGTTCATATTAATGATCAACCATGTACTATTTCATCATGCCAGTAGCAGAACATATGATCATTAAAAATTGGTAACATATCTTAAGTGTGCAAATATCATCTTAGTATTCTATTGCTACAATTGATATTAAATGTTTGCTAAATATATATCTATTACATAAAGCTTTTTAAAGTACAATAAAAATACAAGTTCTATCAGTTAAAAAAAAAGCCATTTAGATGGCTTCTAAGCTTCCTCATTATACAAATTCCAAAATACTATCTGACAAACAGAACTACGAAGACTTCCTTATAAAACACATACTACCTGCTAGTTAAGGTTTAACTTAGCAGGTATAACAGAACATAAACAGGAAGGCTCATGTATACCATAGAACATGATGGTACAAATACCATCATGTAAGCACATTTGATTTCTGTTCTGCTTCTAATGAAAAAGGTACCTTTAACACTTGCATAAAATTCCATGAGTTAAAAAGTAGACTTAGTTTTGATAAATATTCCACAAACTAAGCCCATATTTTCATTACGTTATTTTTCTTATATTGTGATAAACCAAATTAGAAATTTTGACAATATTTTTTTTCTGCACTGTGAGTATTTTACATCATGGCCAAATATATTGGAAACAAATGTTTTTAAAAGTCAGGGTTCATCAGCACATCAGAATGAGTACTGGAGAATGTTATTGCTCATATTCAAGATGAAGCTGATGAGAAATTTTTGTAAAAAATGAGATTCTGACTTTAACAGAGCAAATAATTAAAATTGTTAAATATTATTTAATTTAAATAGAATAATTCTCAGAAAATTTAAAGTGTCAAAACTAATGTGGCATTGAGGCATAAGGTCGGTGAGATAAATATGACATCACATAATATCTGAGAAATATTGGTAAAATAAAAATAGAACACAGGCATAAAACATAATTTCTTAAAATACCAAAAGAGATGGTGGCCCAATGTTATATTAATAAGACACCACGTTAGAAATGAAATTTTAAGTTTTTCAAGGAAGCAACTTTTCCATAATTGTTACTTTTGAGACAAATTAAGCACTTTTGAGAATATAACTTAAATGATTGATGTTATTATATCATATTTACTAATATTCTAAATATATATTTTATAATTACAATTGAAACTTCTGTTCTTATTTTACCAGATAGAATTTAATATGCTGGTAGAATAATAGATAAAGATTAGATTTTCATAATGAAGTGAAATTTTATACACAAAATGACATCCATCTGTAGCCTGTTTAGTGGTATCAAAATAGAATGTGTATATTGGCCTGTCTCCTCAGAAAATTGAAATTATCAAGGTATGGCCTTTGGGACAAGGATAATGAGATCAGAATAAGCATAAATTTCAAGGTGATGATTATTTAGAACTTAGTCAAGGCAAATATTTAGAAAACTTGTCTTTTGATTAGAAATTCACCAACAACACAGAAAGGAACATAAAAGTCCAATATACAGTATTCTAAGTTCTATTTAAAATAAAAGATAAACCAGGTGATTTTTACTTTAATAGATTTAAAATATATAGACATTCAAAAATATATTGGGACAAGTATAATAGCTGTCTCAAAGTAATGCATGATATAAACAAATTAAGTATGTCAGGACCATCCATTCATAACATCAGCACCTGCTGTCTAATGGGTCGATACAAAATACCGTGCCTTCAAGAGTTAGTCCCATTTTGAACCCCTCCTGTAAATTAGAATAAAATTGTTAAAGTATAATCACTAATGGCAATAGAAAATCACAATCATATCAGCAAGAAAAGAGACTATGAAAAAAGTTAAAATCTTTGTTTTTTAAATAAATGCAAATTTTTGTCTTATTAAAAATTTTCACAGATGTAAATAAAGTAGTATGAATTCTTTTATATTTAGGAACATTTTGCTTTCCTAAGTATATGAGATAAATGTACACAATAAACAGAAAATAACCAATCTAAGACATGATATAGTTTTAAAACCTATCCATTTCTTTTTGTAGTAGACATTTTCAATATTCCATTTAATCTAACTTATTTATAAGTTATTTTGCAGTGTGTGTGTTTGTGTATGTGTGTGTGCGTGTGTGTGACCAGAAGATGCTGCTGCATCTACATGGTCACATGTAGGTTTCCTTGGAAGGCATTGTGATAGCACCTGATTACTTTAATTTACAATAACCATTTAAATATATTTATATTTGTGTAATGCAAACATTACTGTATGCTGGAAGAAGGAGCTTTAAAAATGTAAACATATCTGTAGTCAATGCCCAGAGACTCCTCATTTTATTTAATGCACACAGACTACATACACAGTCAGTACTGGAAAGGTTTGCAAACATCTCATTGTTTAGATGCAAACTATATTCTACTGGGTAATGGTCATGGTAGTTATTAATAATTTCAAAAGTCTGTATCATAATAAGAACTATTGCTATGTGTATGTAAATAGTAATTAAATATTTTTGAAACTGCATACTGAAAATAATATTCACTATTCTTTTTTCAAATATTTAGTTGCTATCTGAATACCTGTCACCATCTAGGACATTTTGAATAATAGATGATGATAAATAGATAATAGATAATATTAGGTAACATAGAAGTAGTTGATATGATAAGATATAGGGAAAACTTGATGCCACAAGGTTCTTTAAATTGTATCAATTCATTCTAAAACTAAATCAGTTATTATTTCATTGCTCCTTAAAATACTAGTTATCAGAGCTATTAGTATTGGCAAGCACAAGGTCAAAGTAATAAAGAAAATGGGCATTACTCCCTCATTGATAGCATGTTTGCTTGTACACCAACTACAACATTCCCAGTATGAATTGCTTAAGCTAATCTAATCATCAGTTAACAGATATGTTCTTCTAGGCTCACAGTTTTGTTTCTGTCTGAAATAAAACTCTCTGTATATTTACCAATCTCCCTTCAACAGTTTCATTTTTGTTTCACAATGTAATGAATTTTGACTCCTCCTCTAGAATCTTTAAACCTCTGATTTAAAATGTGGCTTAAGGAGCCTCATTAGCACAGTAGGTTGTGTGTTAGCCTCATAACAATAAGGCTTATTTATTTAATGTAATAATAGGACTATTAACAACATAAAAGAATTACTCTGTAATTAGTTAAAATCTTAACCATATTAATATGTTTTCATATGATACATTGTGCTGGACTGTATTTTCCTATTTTCATTCAGAGAATACCATATAGAGAAAAAAAGAACACCTATGACCTAAATTCTCAGACACTGAAGTGAGTCCATCATCTGTTCTTACAAAGTCTTCAAGTTTCATGAGAGTAGAAACTTTTTTCAAAGAATATATTACCTATGGTTTTCCATTTTGTTGCCTAAAAGAACTAACTTTCTCCATTACATTTCTCATAAAACTAATTTATTCTGACTATAAAAACCTATTAATTTTTATAGTATTAATTTGTTTCCATTGCTTTATAATCCTGAATAAGGCCAACAGCATAATTTCATGAGTCAAATTTAACACATTTATAATTATTTGTTTCTGTTTCAAATAATATTGAAAATATAACTGTAAATATTAGAATTACATGACTCCCCAGAGAGATCCTAAGCTATAAATTAACTTTTGTGTAACAAGCATTTAGACTGACTGTTTCTTAACATTTTCATTCATATTATTTATTTAAAAAATTAAATCTCACAAATAATAAGTTTTAAATTGTTTAGGAATTAAAAGAATGTTCTGGGTCTAAGAAGATTGTTCTTTAAGTTGGTAATACAAGTTAGGATGGAAACTGAGTTAGGTATAGAAATTTAAACTCATTGAGATAGATAAATAATAGAATATTATTATTAATTGTCCAACACATATGGACTGGACATTGGGAAAGTATATTATACCTTATAATTTTCATAATTGTTGCCTAATTGTTCTTATTGTTTTGTGTTGTATTTATTGTTATAAGGAAAAGAGTCTTTTATTGGACTACAAGGGGGAAATGTTGATGAAAAAGAGATACACCTTAAATTAAAACAGAGAGAGAAAAAAATTAAATTGCCTTTTAAGTAAAAATGGCACTTATAGTTTCTTTTTATTATAATGAGGACAGAGGTTGGGAAGGTAGGATTGGGAGGAGAAGAAGGAGGGTGCTGTGAATGGGATTTAATTGAATAAATAAATACATTAAAGGGAAAATTATTTGTATGTCTGCTTTGATTACACAGAGCACATTCACATACAGGTTAGCAAACTGCAGCCTTTTTTGTGAACCAAGGCTTGTTATTCATGTGATCAGTGTTTGGTATCCAAATCATTTGTCTATTCTTTTAATTATACACATACATGTAGGAACATGTGTAAGGACAGGTTTGCATGTCCATGTATGTGGATGCATATGGAAGATAGAGACCAGTTTTGGGTATCATTTCCAAGAAATGTCAACAACCTCTTTGAGTCATTGGCTTATATTTCATTTATACATAAGCTCCCCAATTTTTAAAGTTGACTTGATATTTTTTCATCTTTTATAGACATGCCATTGTTTATAAACATATTACATTGTTTTATGCCTGTGTATGCATATGTGTTTGTGTGTGTGTGTTTGAATACTCATTTGTACACAGGTGTATGTGTATGTGCAAGTGTGGGTGTACATATACATGCACAGGAATGTAAATGCAGGGCAGAGATCAAACTTGGCAGCCATTTTTCAGGAATGTCTTCCCTGTCCTTTCAAATAGGATCTTTCATTGGCTTGAAACTTCCCAATTAGTCTACACTGTCTGCCCAATAAGCCCCAGGAAACCTCTTCTCTCTGCCTCTCTCCTGATAAGATTATCCTTCATTTTTATGTGGGTTCACAGATGAAGGTTCTCACGTTTGTATAATAAGCACTTTACCAACAGTTATCCACCTCAACTCTGTACTTTACTATTGAGTGTCATAGAGTATAGTATGCTCATGGCTGCCAGTACTATTCTATTCCTTCATCTGTCAGAGATCCATGCCTTGCAATTTAAATTATGCAGATAAAATAAGTACATGATTGATTTTAAGTATATATTAAATTGCCCTACCATTTGAAATGAAATATGATCTAACATTTCTACATTAATTTTCACATGCATGAGATACTCCTAGAATTTCAAGATTAGTACTGAAACTCTTAGTAATAATTTAGTTTTAATCCTATGTAAAGAAAGAGGAAAACTAAATATTTAGCAAGGTTTATAGCTAATGTCATATAGTGCTCACAGCTTATCATATCAGCATTTTATGTACTATGTAAAGAGAGTAGCTATATGTGTATATTACATCAATTAGAATAGTAAAATCAATAACAAATTCATTAAAGAATACAAATGAATAAGATATTTAAACATGTTAAATGAATCACACACACCCATATAAAACTTGTTTGAATAGTTATTAAATGAAACATGCAAATACAAATATTTTATCTCTTAAAAAGCTTGTTATCTCTTTAAATTATGAAAATGAAATACCAACCATCTCTGGCGCTACCCACAATGAAAGCAGGAGAAAAAAAAAGACATTTAAAAGCATTAGAAACCTTAAAACTAAAAACGTTGCGTCTTACTTTGAGATTACCTGATTATCACATTACTAAATCACTCTTGTATCACATTTCTCAAACATAACCTGTAGATGAAGGGTTATTTTTTGTAAAACCTGCTCTTTTAAGTTTGGTATTAAAAACAAAAGGCCTTCATGGAAAGTCTTCATGATCTGTATCACCCTGAGAAGTCACTCCACCCAGTTCCCATGCTCACGTTCTACAGTCATTATTCCAGAGAGCTCATTCGAATTAGGACAGTTCGCAACAAAGAAAATAAATTAATATCAGAGAGGACACAGTGCTATGTCTCATTAGCCAGCCACATTCATGTGCAATTTTCAAAGTAATTGAGATATAAAGGTGAGAAATCACATCTACCAGACATACTGGCATATGGAGGTGAACAGAACCTTAACTGTGATCTTTGTTTCATCCCCAAAATGTTATTATACATTTTATTTTACTAAACTTCTTCATGTGAGCTTTGTTGATGTTATGATATTTCCTAATAACATAAAATTACATAGCTCAGTCACCAATGATTATTTTTAGAATATCTAAAAATATGATTTTAGTAAACTTTAAGGCTCTAAAATAAGTTTTTGTGGAAAAAGGAATTATACATGATTGAATTTGAGAAATTTTGATATATTCTTTGAAAACATTATGGCATGTTTTAAACCATTTAGCCTTTTAAATGTAGGCATATTACTAAATGCAGAGCAGAAAAGATGTCCACAGAATGATTACAAAAGGCATCAACATGGCATTTATCTGAGTGGAAGGATATGTATATTATTGTCTCAGGGGAAGGAGTATGTTTGCCAACTTCAGAGCTCAGTTTGTCCTTTGATTTGAGTGCCGGAACACAGGGGTGATGATGAAGCATAAGGAGGGAGTGGGTTAACCAGGACAACAAGCAGAAATAACTTAACCCCCTCACATTAGTGTCTCAACCATATCTTCTCACTCAGTTCCAAACAACACATATTGCTTTGCATTCTGTCAATTATAAATGTTTGTAATGTAAAATAGTACATAATTCTTTCATTCAAACCCCAATGGTAAATATAAAAAGAAGTCTTTATGCTGGGCTAAGAATGACTATTTTCCCATTGCAGCTGAATGTATGAAGCTTTAAAAACCAATTTCTTTCAACTTATAGAAAAAATTGAATAAAGGACAAAAAGAGTCAGCTTGACTACATTCCTAAAGAAGCTGCCACTGGTGTCTGCCTTCTCCAAAGTCAAGGACTCATGTATTATAACAACAGTTATAATACTTCTTTTCAGAAAGAATGATTTTAGTTTTACAAAGATTTTTTTCTTATTCCAAACCTTTTACCATTTTGAATTTCAGAACTATTAAGAGTGAGATCTAGGTAACACTTAAAAATGAAATGTGAAGTTTTGGCCTTTTGCTACCAACTGTCATAAACTGTTTAGGATAATTAAGAAATGCAAACTAAGTCATCCAAGCATGTCATTTTGTTAGATACTATGACAGTCTATCACAGTTATTTTCTAAGTTAATCAGAAGTCATGTTGCTAAGAGACAAGCAACATTTGCTTATCTAAATAAAAGATAGATAGGGCATCTTCAAAAACCTCAAGAGATCTGCAGAATACGGCATTCAAAGATGTTTTCTTAAATTAAGATTTTTTGATATCGAGACATGTCAGCTCCTGACAGCACCCCCTATTCTACTCCAAGTAGAAGATGAGCATTGAAGAATCTCCAGTGGGAGATAGTTGAATTAGTGGCAAGCCTGTCACTTGGCAAGAAAAATCCCTTGCTTCAACTGCAGACAGACTGCTGTCCAAACAATTTAGGTCATAGGTGTTCTTTTTTTCTTTCCAAATCTTGGAAGCAGGTAAGTTGACAGCCTAGCTCTGTCAAGACATGGTAGGCAAGTCGTTCATAATTTCTGCTTTACAATCAATGTCTATCAGAGAAATGGGGCCAAACGGCTGAAGATTGATGCCGTAATGTATGGACAGAAATTGGGAGCTGTCCAGGCAGTTGGGTGTAATTTCTTAATTTTGGAAGCTGTTGGCCCTGTGCTTCCTGAATAATCAGATATATTTATCCCTCTCAAGTCTTTGATGTGGTTGAAGACTAGATAGCTAGAGTCTCATAGTTAAATTTTGAGTTGCTTAGGAATTAAGAGGGTGTTCTGGATCTAAGAAGATTTTTTTTTGTTGTAATGCAAGTTAGAATGGAAGCTGAGCTGGATTTAGAACTTTAAACTCATGGAGATGGTTGCATAGTAGAATGTTAGGTGCCAAATATGTATGGATTGGACATTGAGAATGTATACTAAAGCTTATAATTCTCATAATTGTTCCTAGTTATTTCTGTTGTTTTGTATTGTATTTGTTGTTATAAGAGAAAGATCCATTTGTTGGACTGAAAGGGGGAGCTGCTGGGGGAAAATATATACCTTAAACTTTAAAAAAAAAAAAAAAGGAAGTGGATGAGGGGTGGTTGAGGGGAAAGAGGGTGGGACCAGAGCGGGAAGTAAGGAGAGGATTGTGATTGAGATGTAACTTGAAGAAATAAAAACTAAATTAAAATAAAAATAACTTAAAAAAAGAAAACTTAGTATCCATTGTCGTTCCCAAAGTTTATATTTATCTACACTTAATAAAGCATATATGGAGATGGTAAAAAAAAAAAGTGAGACAAAATCCTACAAATTCACTGCAATGGACTTTTAAGTTCTGAATTTAAAAAAAATTCTTCTTTCCATTGTATATTGGAAATCATTCAAAAGAAAGACACAATCTTTAGCACATGTAACAGTGTTTTTAGGAGTTAGTGTAATTATTTTCACTTTAAATTCTTTAATCAAGGCTTTATACCAACAAGGGATAGAGTTTTGGTAAAAACATTTGTTGTTGCTGCTCCAGATTAAAAAGAAATAAACAATATGTGATCCAATCTGTTAAAATAGTCACCTGCATCTCATCTAATTTGGACTGAATATCTGGAGGGAACTCCCCTGCTCCACAGTTAAATGGGTCAAAAGGTTCAGCTCCAAAAAGGTCCCGTTCTGTAAGGAAGAAAACACTTGTTAAGTGAGATGATGGAAAATTACTGCGATAGAACAAAACCAGTACTATATCTTAAAATATGAATTTAATCATTATATTACTATAAGTACTTACGGGAACAAATGACCTACTGATACCTACATTTTATAATTCATATTCTTGAGTTAAGTAAGCAGAACTATATTTTATGATGTGAAAAACTCTCTGGCAAAATAGGAACAGTCACAATCAGGATGGTATTGACATAGAGAAGAATTGCATGTTCTTTTTCATATGTTAATACTAGTATCAAATATTTATATTTGTATGTTTAACTGTGAGTATCTGGAGCATCTAGAAATCTAGAATAGTATTATTTGTGAGGAAGTGAAGAAAGGTCTTAAGGGAGGTTAATAGTAGAACATAGGTGATATGAAGGAGAAAATGCAGAAGGAAGTTTAGGTACAGATGAGATGGGAGAGTAAGGCAGAGAAGAGGGTTAGAGGAGGCATAAAATACTAAAGATGCATGAAAAAGTCATGTTAAAACCTAGTATTATATGTTTGATGTGTATGTTTCTGTGTTCATATAAATGAGTTTAATTGCAGTTATAAGCAGAGAGGATAAGGTTCCTCTCAGTTACCATAGATTGACAAATAGAAAACCCAATATCAAATGTGGAATATGTGTCCTAGAAGTTGTTTATTACAGTATTAATACAATGTGTTATAGGAGTGTCTAGTAATGCCCTCCACTCCCAAACAATACAAGCCATCACTACATATCTTAGGATTTCTATTGTTGTGAAGAAACACTATGAACAACTCTTATGAAGGAAAATATTTAATTGGGGCTGCCTTACAGTTCAGAAGTTTAGTCCATTTTCATCATGGTAGAAAGAATGGTGACATACAGGTAGACATGGTGCTGGAGAAGGAGATAAGAGTTCTACTTCTTGATCCAAAGGCAACAGGAAACAACTGTGTATCACACTGGGCATAACTTGAGCATAAGAGATGTCAAAGTCCAACCCAAAAGGGACAGACACACTTCCTCCAACAAGGCCACACTTATTCCAACAAGACCTCACTTCCTAATAGTGCCATTCCCTGTGAGGCTAGCATTCAAACAGGAGTCCATGGGGCCATACTTATTCAAACTACCATATTCTGCTCCCTGACCCCCAGAGGCTTGTAGCTACAACATAATGCAGAAATGCATTCAGTCCAACATCACAAGTCCCTATCACCTATATCAGTCTCAACTCTATTTAAAAGTCCAAGTTTCTTCTCAGACTCATGCAATCTCTAACAGAAATTCCCTGTAATGTAACAAAAAATCAAAAAGATGAACACATATTTCCAATATATAATGGCACAGGATACACATTACCATTCAAAAAGGGAGGAAAGGGAGGGGGCATAGTGATGGGGTGGTGTTAAGCATTCTAAATGTTGATTGGTCGTGTTTGCTGTCTGTTATTTACTTTGACTCTGATTGGTTAAATGAATGCTGAGGCCTGGAGATTGGAAAAAGACAGAGGTAGGCAGAACTAAGGTGCGCGGGCTTTTTCAGAGACAGAGAATATCTTGGGAAGAAGGTTGCTAGAGAGAAGCCAGGAACAGATAAGGAGGACACGCCATGGGGTAGATTAAAGAAGATCCTTCCACATGGCCTGGAACATCAGCATAGCGTGGAGAATAATAGTCCAAAGGGATGTATGTACATATGGGGTCATATTTGGGTAATAGAGTTATGAGCTAACTTAGATGATCTAGGATTATACAACTCAGGTCTAGGCTTGTTAAAATCCACCCAGTGTCTGTGTGTATTCATTTATAATGGCAGGTTAAGGATTAACACTGCTGAACCAATTAAATCAACATAAATACCAGGAAAACAGTTTAATTATCTATATTTTTCTACAACATATAGAGAAAATACTGGAACAAAGCAAGACCAAAAACCAGCTGAGAAAACTCCAAATTCTTCATCTCCAAGTCTGATATAAAAGTGCTCTTCAGAACTCAAACTACTTTTTGCTCTGTCTCTTGAGCTGGTTTCACTCATTGTCAGCAGCACTTTTTGGCAGATACCCAAGATTCTGCCATCTCCAGCATCTTAGGGTCTCAAAAGCACTCCAGACTTCACCTTCAAAGTTCTATGCAATGATCTCTCTAGGCCTCCATGCAAGGATACCCTGACACATACCCAGCCTTGGTGGCTTTACTTAGTCATGGAGGGAGATTTCATAACTCCTTTCTTCTATCCTGGACTCTAAAGCCAGAATCACATGAGTGAATCTGCTAAATTCTTTATGTTACTGGGGCTAGAACCTGGCCCCCATGTTTGATTACATCTTTACCAGTTTTATGTTTTTGATAGTTTCCTTCACTATCTATGTTTGGCTGTTTAGGAACTCACTTTGTAGACCAGGCTGGCCTTGAACTCAGATATCCACCTGCCTCTGCCTGTGTAGTGCTGAGATTAAAGGTGTGAACCATCATACCTGGCTTTGAGCTTTTCTTTTCACAGTTTGGAAGGTTAGCTGGGTGGCATACTACCCTGAGGTCAACACTTCTTTTATTCCATTTAACATCAGTCTTTTCTTTTATTCCATTTAACATCAGTCTTTTCTTTTATTCCATTTATCACCATGAACACAAGATTTAGCTCCATTTCACTTCCTGGTGCCCCTTTTCTTCTTGAACTATACATTTTACATTTTAGTTTGCTCAGTTTTCTATTTTTCATTATAGAATATCATAAGAATGAACACTAATAACCACATGACAGAATCAATACTAGGCTGTTTTGAAATTTCCTCTGCCAACACAATTAACCCAAAACTCTTCATTTAGCCTCAGGCAAATTTATCAGACAAGGACAAAGGTCAGCCACATTCATCACCAAAATATCATAAGAACAGTCTCTAGGCCACATACTAACATTCTTCTCCTCTGAAACCTCTTGAGCCAGGCTCCTGCAGTTCAAATCACCATTAGTACATAGAAGGCTATGTTCCTAATAGGAAGTACCATTAATTCCACTTAAAGAATTCAACTTCTTTTTTTAATTCCAAATCCCCATGTCCACATTCCATCAAATAAAAAACATGGTCAGGCTTATCATAGCAATACCCCAGTCCCTGGTATCAACTTCTGTAGTAGGTGTGGTTTTATTACTATGAAGAGACACTATGGCCATAGCAACTCTTATTTAACATTTAATTGGGCCTGAATTTTACATTTCCAGAGGTTTAGTCCATTATAGTCATGGCAAGAAGCATAGTTACATTCAAGCTGACATACAAGAAAAGTAGCTGATTAGGAAGTGACTATTTGTCACACTGGGTATAACTTGAGCATAGGATACCTCAAAGCCTATTCCCATAGTGACCCACTTCCTCCAACAAGGCCTACTCCACCGAGGTCTTACTTCCTAATAGTGTCATTCCCTTAAGGCCAAGCATTCAAACAGGAAGTTTATTGGGGTCATTCCTATTCAAGCCACCATGCTACAGTTCTTGTTTGCTAATCAGAACTTTATAGTAAGATTTCATCTCTGAAGACACTACACATTTGGGTCACAGGACATGGAGAAATCAAATTGGAATGAAATAGAAGCTTTCTTAATGTTGGCTAGCTTTTGTGGTTCCACAAGTACTATTTATACTTGGTGACTAAGAGAAAAAAAAACATTATTAACAGTCTTACCCAGTTGTGAATCCTATCAGCTATGGTAATGACTAACATGGTAAGATATGACTATGGCTTCAAAGTGGAACAAAGGTTATAGCAGTAACCAACCACTTACAGATTGAATTTAAGGTCTGGTCCCAAGGACGAAACACATACCTGGTGTTGATACTCTGGCCAAGAACCCATGGTTGAAGAGGTCACAGGGACTAAGTTGAACCTATTATTATCATCCTACCAAATCAGGTCAATAATAAACTGCCTTCTAAATTTAGATCTCCATGCCTATATATTAGTGTATCTCTCAGATCATCATCAAAGAAGTTTCTTTGTGGAATATATGGTGGTTAATGCCTAAACTGACAACTGATCAAAATGCAGAGAATTAAGTTCCAGCGAAATGTTCAGCCACAAATGGGACATCATCCATCCCTCAAAGTTAGGAGCCATTTTGTAAGATGAGGTAGATACATGGTCCAGAGGTGTGGGGAAGGAGTGGGAAAAAGCAGTGTCATGAAGATATGACCAAAGCTCTGTACTCATGAACTCAGTAGCTGGGATGACCTGCCCAAGATCAAGCTAGTCAACATTCCAGCATGGAGTAGGAAGCTTCTCATGAGCTCCTGACCTGTAATTGAGGAACTACTTACAGTTATTGGCTTCTGGGTATGTGACAGTCAGTTTTCTTTAAGGGTGTAACTTCTGTGAATGGACCCACATTCATGAGTATAAGAGCAACACAAATTAGACTGATTCAAATAAATAAGAAAGGGGCATGGAGTTGGGAAAGGGTAAGAATTGGGGTTGGATCTGGGAAGAGTTATGGGAAAAAGGGGGGTATGATCAAAATATATTACATAGAATTTTCAAATGATTAATAAAACTAATATTAAAAATGTTTTGGTTGTTGGAGAAAGGTCTTATCCTAACCTTTCTGAGGCACTACCTAATTGAATAATAAAAGTTGCTGATGGCCATTTAGCTGGGTAGAGAGAGAATAGGAAGGTGGAACTTCCTGGGACTAAGGAATCCTGGGAAAATACAGAGGAAGCTCTCTTTCTTTTCTGCCAGAAGACTCTGAAGCACAAGGATTTCTCGGTGAGAGCTGTGAAGGTACTGCAAACCACATAGCAGATTTGAGAATAGTTGGCTGGATTAATTTAGATAAGCCAGTTGAGAGTCAGCTAAGGCATACACATTGAAACATTAAAAGGTCTTGCTGTATTTAATTATTGGGAAAAAGGCCAGCCCAGGTCAGGTCTCCAGCTAAACTGAACCAGGCCTGTCAGGCCTACGGACCTCCCGCCAGGCACCATTACGTGCTCCATTGACCGAATATAACAGTTTACAGTTATTAATAAATATATTTGTTAACAGTTTTGGTTTTAGGTGGTGAAAGGCTGCCCCTTAGTCTCAGGTCTTGTCATCAGGAAAGGTCAGGCCTCCAACTAAAGGGAGACAGGCCTTCAAGGCCTACAGACCTCCCACAAGGCCCCTAGGCCTCCTGCCAGATCTCACAGGCTACTCTGTTGACCTAATATTACAGTTTGTACTTATTAATATATTTGTTAGTAAAGTTTCAGTTTCAGGTGGTGCCCAATTTGGTAAGGCATTAGGGGTAACTTGACTTTCAAAGCTATAGAGGAAACCGCAGGTTTTGAAAGTATGACACAGGTTTTGGACAAAATGGCAACAGTTACAGCTGAGTTCTATCCTGTTCTTCAATCAGCAGGGATGTTTTATGTTGTTTTCTTTTTCCCCTTTTATTGGCTTATCACAAGGATGAAGCTTGGTATACCCTTACTAGAAAGTTTTCAAATGCAGATTGAGGAGCTTAAGAAAAATTTGCCAGGGCTGTTGACTGAAACTGGGAAACAGGGAGGGTTGCAATGGACATTGTGACTTTGTCCTGCTCCATGCACTTTCGCATCCAGGTCTGCAAAGCAACAGCAGTTAGGGTTAGGGTTAGTATTAATGTGGAACCAAGTGTGCCCCCAGAGGAACTGCTTGGTACTACATAGTCACAATTGGTTTTTTTCCAGTAATGTTTCAATTTAGGCCTGGTAATAATGATGGTTAAGCCAATCAGAAGTCAACATGGCATCCATTAGACATGTTGGATTTAAAGCAATTTAAGGAGTCTACTATGGAATGCATTCATCATTCGTTAAGCAAATGTTAAGTAATTGGGCTATACAAAATAGAGTCATTTCCAACGATTGGAAGGAATTGATGTCAGTTTACAAGAAGATAGTCAGCAATTACAATGGTTGTCATGGTGGAGGCATGAAGTCACGAAATTAGAACAACAGAATATAACAAGGGTAATAAATGTTATAAAAGACCAAACGCTTGGTGAGGGACATTATGCTGATATATAAGAACAGATTGAATTTGAAGATGTTGTGATAGAACAATGTCATTTTGCAACTCTAAGAACTTGGGATATGGTTGCAAAGGCTGGGAAAAGAACTATTGCTTTAATAAGAAAATACAAGGTCTGGAGGAAAACTTCTCAGGCTTTTTAGGAAAGCTGACTTCAGCTATGGAGAGAGATGTATCCACCCCTGATGTCAGAAAGGAGTTCATAAATAACCTGACATTCAAAAATGCAAATGCTGAATGTCAAAGCGAAACTGGATAACTGAGAGCTCAATTGAGCCCCAATAGATGAGTGAATAAGAAAAACAACTGATATTGGTTTTCAGGAGCATCAGGCTAGTATTATAGCACAAGCCATTGCTAAGGGTATTAAACAGTGCTTTAAATGTAGTGAATGTACAGCTGAAACCTCCAGAGCTCAAACTGACTTCAGAGTGCAAAACAACAGGTGCCTTGACTCAGCAGCACTGTAAAGGGTAAACCATAAATGGCCATAAAAGGGAATGAGTGGTGTCCAGTAACAATGGAAAATCCAGGCTTCCAGGATTTTGTAGTCACTGTGGAAAAGTAAACACTAGTCCCATGATTGTAGATACAAAAGGGATGTCAGAGGTAACCTCTTTCAAAGAAACAAAGGGAGGGGCCTGTTGGTTCAAGGCCCCACAGCAGAAACATGAACCATCTTCCCATAGCTAGTGAGAGAGTAACAAACTGTCATGAAGAACAAAATTAACTGTTGCTGAAGTTACTGAAGGCAGTGCAGTCTGCCACAGATGAGTCTATTACATTATTCCCAACAGCTGAATGTAATAAATAAACCACTGGTGTTTATGGTCCTTTACCATCAGGGACAATAGGATTAATCTTGGGAAGAAGTGGATTAATTTCAAAGGATTCATTGTGCATACAGGTAGTATAGATTGATATTGCAAGGAAGAAATTAAAATTATGGTATCTGTATGGAAAAATACAGAGAATAGAATTGCTCAGCTGCTGTTGTTTCCTTACCTCAAGGGTAAGGCTGCTCCAACACAAAGAACAAAAGCATTGGGGAGTATTGAAAATTGTGTATTTTGGCAAACAATGATGAATGATAAGAGACCAAAATTAAAAGTATAAATGAATGGTACTGAAATTGAAGGGTTGCTTGATACAGGAGCTGATGTCAGTATCCTCTCCCAGGAGTCTTGGAATCCAAAATACCACTTCAAAAGGTCTATACACATTTTATAGGAATTCGTAAATTATTACAAATATAGCAATGCATACAGTGGATTGTGTTGGATCAGAATGGCAAAAGTTGAGACCTTATATGGCTGACATACCCACACCCACAAATTTATGGGGAAGGGATCTCTTACAACAATGGGGTACTCAATTAATATTCCTGCAATCCCCAAAACAACAAATGATGAAATTATGGATGCTCCTGGGAAGGCATTGATATGGGTGCTCAACAACAATCATACATATGCTGTGTCCAATGTCCAAATACAGGGATTGAGTTTCCAAATTTATACTAGGGGCCACTGCTGAAATTCTAAGAGCCTTACCCTTGAAATGGCCAACAAATAAACCTGTGTGGCAAGAGCAGTAGCCCATAACAAAGGAAAATAGGAGGATCTTGAACAATTGGTAAAAGAACAGCTGGAGGCTCATCATATAGACAAGTCTACTAGCCAATGGAATTCTCCTGTGTTTGTTCTAAAAAAGAAATGGGGAATGGTAAAAGATTTAAAGCTATGCATAGAGTAATTCAACCTATGGGTCCTTTGCAGCCTGGAATACCTTTACCTTCTTTAGTACCAAACTCATTGCCTATAACAGTAATTGATTTAAGTGATTGTTTTTTCATAATTTCGTTGAATAAGAATGATAGGGAAAGGATTGCTTTCTCTGTACCTACTTTTAACAACAGTAGGCCAATCAAGAGGTATCATGGCAGTGTGCTTCCACAGGGAATGTTGAGTAGTTTGATTGTGTCAATACTTTGTACAATACCAATAGAAATAATTCATAATCAATTTCCTCAATCTATTCTGTATCATAATATGGATGATATTTTGTTTGTTGATTCTGATGTAGATACTGTACAGAACTTATTTAAGGAAATGCAAAGAATTCTGCCACTACAGGAGTTAAAAAATGCTCCTGAAAATATACAAAGAGGGGATTCTATTAGCTATTTGTGTTACAAAATAAGTCAACAAAGAATAAGATCACAAAAGGTCCAGATCTGTAGAGATCAATTGAAAACTTTTAATGGTTCTCAAAAATTAATGGGAGATATTAACTGGATGAGACCTACACTTGGCTTAAGTACTTATGAGTTAAGTAATTTGTTTCAAACATTACAAGGGGATTCAAATCTAAACAGTTCAAGATGTCTAACTGCTGAAGCAGAAAAAGAGTTAATTCTGGTAGAACAAAGATTGCTATATGCATATGTAGATTGAATTGATCCTAAATTTGATTGTATTTTGGTCATTTTACCATCAACTCATTCTCCTCAGAACTCATCATGCAGTGGGAAGATAGTATTATGGAATGGATTTTCTTACCACAAAAGCAAAGTTTCTGCTGTGGTTGAAGATTACATAGCTATAGTCTCACAGTAAGTCTTAAGTTGTTTAGGAACTAAAAGGATGTGTTAGGTCTAAGATGATTTTAGATTGGTAATGTAAGTTAGGATGGAAACTGAGTTAGGTATAGAACTTTAAACTCATGAAGATAAGATATATAATAGAATATATTTCCTAGTTGAGTTGTCAAATACATATGGACTAGACATTGAGAATATATGCCATAACTTATAGTTTTTGTAATTGTTTCCTAAATGTATTGTATTGTATTTATTTTTATATGGAAAGGAGTCTTGTACTAGACTAAAAGGGGGAGATGTTGGAGAAAGTTCTTGTACTGCCATTTCTGAGGCACTGTTTAATTGTATAATAAAAGTCACTGATGGCCATTTAGCTGAACAGAAAGAGAATAGGAAGGTGGAACCTTCTGGGACTAATTAAGGAATCCTGGGAAAATGCAGAGGAAGCTCTCTTTCTTTTCTACTAGGAGACTCTAAAACAGAAGAACACCTTGGTGAGAGCTCTGAAGGTATAGCAAGCCACATGGTGGATTGAGAATCGTTGGTTGGATTAACTAGATGAGCTAGTTGAGAGTCTCTCCAGCTAAGGTGCATGCATTGAAACATTAAAAAGTTTTGGCGTATTTAATTATTGGGAAAAAGGCCAGGATAGGTCAGGCCTCCAGCTAAGGTGAGCCAGGCCTGTCAGGCCTACAGACCTCCTGCCAGGCACCACTGGCTGCTCCCCTGGCCTTATATAACAGTTTACAGTTATTAATAAATATATTTGTTAGCAGAGTTTTGGTTTCAGTTGGTGAAAGGCCGCTCTTTATTCTCAGGCCTTGTTACCAGGAAAGGTCAGGCCTCCAGCTAAGGCAAGGCAGGCCTGCCAGGCCTACAGAACTCCGACAAGGCACCACTGACTGCTCTACCGGCTTAATATAACAGTTTATAGTTATTAATAAAGATATTGGTTAATACATTTTGGTTTCAATTTTCATGAATAGGGGTTCATATATATGATACTGTCATTTGAGGGGGAGTTTCTAAAGAGTTCAAGGCCAACTTTGACCACATAATAAGAACCTGTATCAACAAAACCATAATGGTAAAATTTCTGTGTCTACTATGAGCTGCTTTGTTGAGAAATTTCTGTGTCTTTAGCGTAACTTCTTTTTTTTTTTAATAAGTACTTTATTTTTTTTCAAGTTACATCTCAGTCGCAAACCCTTCCCTATACCCTCTTCCCCCCCAACAGCTTCTCTTTTCATTCCAACAAATGGTTCTTTCTCTTATAACAGTAAATTCTATACAAAACAGCAGAATTAAATATGCCACATTTATGAGAGTTAAATGGCTCAGTATACCTTCCCAATGTCCAGTTTATACATATTTGGCCCCTGACTTTAACCTTCTACCTTCTAACCATCTCCATGAGTTTAAAGTTCTATAACTGACTTAGTTTTCATACTAACTTGCATCCACATGGCATCTATTCACTTATAGTAGGATTTTAGCTATATTGTACAGGATATCTGTACTACAACCAACACACCAAAAGGAACATGGACATAAATTTCTTTTTTCTTTTCATTTCTTTTTCTTTTTCCTTTCCCTCTTTTTTTCTCTTTCTTTTTCCTCTCTTTTTTTGTTGTTGTTCTTTGTTTTTGTGGGTTTGTGTGTCTGTTGGTTCTTTTTTTTAGTTTCCCCCCCGTAGCAAGGAGACACCTTTCACTGGCAGTACTGCCTCGTAGACCCCCGGTGTATGAAGAGGCCCTCAGCCCTCATATGACTCCTGATCTGTGGTGAGAGACTGGTATGCAGGGACACTCCACCCCAGAGGATCAAGATGGAAGGGTCAGGGAGTAGAGCATGGGAAGGGTGGGGCTGGGAAGCAGGAAAAGAGGACAATATGTCAAGGATGTAACCTGTAACAACAAACAAATAAATTTACTAATTAAAAAAAAAAGCAGGTAACAACATTAAAACACTGTAAATAAAATAAAGGACACAGCCGTTCAACCTGGTTTTATGAACCTCCAAGTGTCGAAAAAACGTAGAGCTAAGATAAAATACAGGAGAAATGTGGTGTTAACCCATGCCTTTAACTTCAGCAGAGACGGGAGGAGCACCATAGAGTTAGTGGACTTATAAATTCTAGAGTTACACGGAAAAGGATGGTGAGGGTGCACACCCTTAATCCCATCATTCAAGAAGAGTACACCCTTAACTCCAACACACTAGAGACAGAAACAGGCAGATCTCAGAGCTCAAGGTCAGCCTGATACAAAACAAACTCTAAATAAAGAAAAACTTCGATCCAGGAGTGGTGCAACACATCTTTAATCCCCTCAGATGGGAACCACAGGTCTCGGATCCCAATAATTAGAATGCAGAGACACACACATAGGATTTGGAAGGACCTAAGTTTAAAAGCTACTTACAAAAGGCACACACAAAACAAACAAATTGTCCTTCGAGACCTCAAAATATATACACTAAAGCTGGTTTAGCTCCAAAATAACAAAATAATTTCTTCTTTAAACCAGATTGAAAGATAACACTTTATATATTGTCAAAAACCAAATTTGCTACAGGAGAAATATTACCTACCCCCCCCCCCCACAAAAAAAAGAGGGCGATTGTCCCTGAGTGAGGAATAGGGCAGGGCTCTGTTCTTATCTTTCCAGGAGAATCAAAGCATCCATTCAAGGATCCCAGGGACAACTGGACAACGGAAACCTCAGCAGAAATCAGAATCAGACACCAAAAGAAGATGAGTGACCCAGATGATTCAGCCTGACAGACTCCCTCAATAGATGTCTCCATCAAAAGCCTACAACCACAACAACTCAATATCGCTAAGACCGTTCAGCTCTACACAATGCCCCAGCCAGAACCTCAGTAAAGCCTGGAAGTTCAGCTTCTGCCTATAAACTCCTTAGGACATCTAAACAGCTGAGAACAGAAGGACTGAACATAAAAGGATTGTATTAACATTTTTAACCATTTTTCCATTTTGGTTTGGGCCCCAAACAGGTTTACTACGACCCAAATCAGCAGGAAGTCATTTTAAGAGAGCGACGTCCCATACCCAGAGGGTGGGGAGGGTGTTTCTCCGCCCCCCCTTTCAGTTATTTGAAGGACAACTGAAAACTCTGTTATTTAGGGGAAGAGATTACAAGTTGTTAAATGGTCCTGTTTAATGGGTTTTGGAGGTTAGACCCAGGGTATTCCTTCTTTCCCTTTTCTGTATCCTTCTTTATCTCCTATGTAGGAATGCACGGACTTGAGAAAAATCGAGACATAGACAGCACAGGAAGGATGAAGAAGAAAGGTCACATTATTGAATATGCCCTTATACCCTTGTATATTGATACAAAATTAATAGTATATTTGGCTAAAGTGGTATTGACCATTGTTTATTGTGCAAAAATAAGATTGTATTGGTCTACGTCAGTATTGATATTTGTATATTGATACAAAATTAAGATTATAGTTGGCCACAATGGTATTGACCCTTGTATATGGACACAATATTAAGATTGTATTGGGCCGCATAGACATTGATCTTTGTATATTGATACAAAATTAAGAGTATATTTAGCCACATTTGAATAGATCTTTGTATATTGATACAAAATTTAAGGTAACGCTTCCTAATGGTATCGTACCTAGAGATACTTAAAAATGAAATGTGAAGCTCTGGCCTCTTGATACCAACCGTCTTAAACTGCTTAGGATAGTTAAGAAAAACAAACTCCTAGTCATGCATGCATGTCACCTTGTTAGCTACTAAGACAGTCTATCACAGATATTCTCTAAGCTACTCAGTAATCAAGTTGTTAAGAGACAAGCAACATTTGCTTATCTAAATACAAGAGATAGATAGGGCATCTTCAAAAACCCCAAGAGATCTGCAGAATATGGCATTCAAAGATGTGGTCTTAAATTAAGATTTTTTTTTTGATATCGTGACATATCAGCTCCTGACAGCACCCCCTATTCTACTCCAAGTAGAAGAAAAGCATCGAAGAATCTCCAGTGTGAGATGGTTAAATTAGTGGCAAGCCTATCTCTTGGCATGTAAAAACTCCTTGCTTCAACTACAGACAGACTGCTGTCCAAAAAGGACAAAACTTGGTAGCAGGGAAGTCAACAGCCTAGCTCTGCCAAGACAGGGTAGGTTAGTCCTTCACAATCCC
>CAJQZJ010032315.1:942327-966122 GCA_907164525.1 Lophiomys imhausi | reverse complement strand
GTGAGGGTACACACCCTTAATCCCATCATTCAAGAAGAGTACACCCTTAACCCCAACACACTAGAGACAGAAACAGGCAGATCTCAGAGCTCAAGGTCAGCCTGATACAAAACAAACTCTAAATAAAGAAAAACTTTGATCCAGGAGTGGTGGAACACATCTTTAATCCCCTCAGATGGGAACCACAGGTCTTGGATCCCAATAATTAGAATGCAGAGACACACACATAGGATTTGGAAGGACCTAAGTTTAAAAGCTACTTACAAAAGGCCCACACAACACAAACAAATTGTCCTTCAAGACCTCAAAATATATACACTAAAGCTGGTTTAGCTCCAAAATAACAAAATAATTTCTTCTTTAAACCAGATTGAAAGATAACACTTTATATATTGTGAAAAACCAAATTTGCTTCAGGAGAAATATTACTGTAACTTCTTGATAACAACATTACCAATATTTAAGTATTGCTCTATCACAACACTGATGTTTTATTGTGTAATTTACAAACATTAATATAATACCATATGAGATTCTCTGATTCCTTTTGCTATTTCACAACACAATGGCAAAACAGTACGCAGAATTTGTAAGTTAGCAGTTTACTTGTAGTTCATAAGATTTTATATCACTTTCACCAAGAAACATTTAAGCCACTTTGTATGGAGCAGCATATATATAATTTTCCATATAATTTTCATAGATAACATTACACCAACTTTTAAACAGGAGTTCTCAAATGTAACAAACATTTTTTTTTATTTTGAAAAATAATGTGAAGGCAGTATCAAAACAGCTTCCAATAGGTTTCTATTTTGGTTGTCCAATGCCAAGGTCATCTCTGAACACATATATTATATGCAAACAATATTAAACACATGCAGTAGGTTGTACTTGTATATGCACACACGTGTAACTAATTAAAAAGAAGGCTATACATTTAAAGGGACTGGAGTGGAGAGGGCAGACAAGAGTTATAGTGAAGAGAGGGTTTGGTGTAAATGAGGTAAATACTGTATTTATATATTAAATACTCAAAAAAGTGAATTAAAAAAAGTGGTAGTAGTGTTGTATGTCTTTAATCCCAACATATAGGAAGCAGAGTCAGGCAGGTATCTGTGAGTTTGAGGCAAGCCTGGTCTATATAGTGAGTTCTAGGACAGTCAGAACTTCAGAAAATCACAACCAATCAACTGCAGTTGTGGAGCCCACGCCTGTGGATACATCTAGAAGACTTTCACACCCAAGGGCCAGGGAACATTCAGAAGAGGGGTCAGAAATGGGAGAGCCACTAGTCAATGGAAATATAGTTTCTTTCTACTTCTTGACAAATGTAGCTGAATTAAACATAATCATGAAGGTGTCTGATACAGACTAGCATCACCTCCTTTAGACACATAGCAGGTATTGCAGTAGTTGGATTGCATGGTAGTATTTTCTTCTCGCTTTTTGGAGAAATCTCCATATTTTTTCTAGAATATCTGTACTAGTTTATCCTCCTATTCTTTGTAATAAGTACAAGGGTCCCTTCTCCAATATCTTTGTCTGAACTGATTATCATACATATAAAATTGTCATTTGAGTGAGGTAAAATCTCAGTCTTGGGTTTCTTTTTTTTGGTGGCTTATGTTTTTCTATTTATTTATTTGATTTCTTCAAGTCACATCTCAGTCACAATCACCTCCCTACTCCATGCTCTGATCCTACCCTCCCCCTTCTTCCCCCTCACCCCCATCTGCTTCCTTTATTTTTTTTAAAGTTTAAGGTATATCTTTTTCCCCACAACAGCTGCCCCTTTCAGTCCATCAAATGGCTCTTTCTCTTATAACAACAAATACAATACAAAATAATAAAAATAATTAGGCCACAATCATGAGAATTATAAGGCTTAGCATACATTCCCAATGTCCAGTCCATACGTGATATATGTTATTACAGCATTTTTTTCATGTACCCAGCCATTGGCATTGATCTATCTTCTTGTATGGAATGTCAGCTTCCTGTGATTTTAATTGAAATTTTGGCTATTGAACTACTAGAATTATCTAGTAGTTATCTAATTATATATTTAAATTATTTCACCTATTCAGTGGATTAGTATTCACTTTATTGTTTCTTCTGTGAGAGAAAAGGTTCTTAGTTTGATGTAACATCATTTGTTCATTATGATGGTGAATCCTGGTTGTGGACTTGACACACCTAGGAAGACGTACTCTCAACTATGGAATTTCCTCCATCATATTGGCCTATGGGCATGCCTATGGCAAGCTCCTGGTTAGTAACTGATTTAGGAGAATCCAGCCCACTGTGAGCAGATGGATTTAGGTTTTTAAGAGTATGAGCCAGGAAGGAAGCCAGTAAGCACTGTTCCTCTATAGGTGGTCTCGGTCTCTGCTTTAATCCTGCTTTGAGCTCCTGTCCAGACTCCCCTTGATAATGGGTTATATAACCTGTAACCTGAAATAATCCCTTTCCTCCCCAAGATGCTTTTGGTAATTGTGTATATTACAGCAATGAAAAACAAACCAGAACATCTATTTTTTACTTTGTGTGCTATGGAGATTTGAGTGACAACAAACAAACAACAACAATAACAACAAACACCTGTTCATTGCATATGCCCATTCTGTGTTGATTTGATATTTTGAAAAATTCTTGTAGGCTGACATTTATAGTCTCCATTTATTATTTTTCTTTAAAAATTGGTCATTCAAAAATACGTTGAATAGTCAACATGAGCACAATGCTTTCCTAGGTTCCACACAGGAACTAAAATAACTACATTACTACCATGCACTACAAGCTTCTGCTGACCCTTTAGGACTGTATGTGAAAGGTTATAACAGGGTGAAATATACAACTCATTTCTCCAGTGTTCATGTGGCGTCATTGGCTGATTTGCAGCCATTGGAACAACTCCTTAAGAATATATTACAGGGCATGGATCAATACATGGACAGACCCGGACAATGAAAGCCTGTTGGGTGCTTTCTATGTGCCAAAGAGATTTTTCAGGTTGTTTACAAATACATAGAAGATACTTCTGAAAAAGATGCTTTAAAATATTTAATATATCAAAGACAAATCCCTTATATATTATTCACTAATGACACATGAATGCCTTGTAACAAGACTATCCAAATTGCTGTAGTAAACACATTACACATATTATATTTTAACTTAGTTATCTTTAACAAAGCTAAAATATTAAATAAATATGAATACACAGCTGAAGAATTTTATGATTTAAGTGGACCTATATCAATATATTATTGTTCACACATGTTTCAACCTGCAAATAGAGATGTGTTTAGTATTTTTTTCTTAATTATAAATGCAAAATAGAATTAATCACATTTTAAACCTATATAAAAGCATAGGAATTCAATAATTAAAGTTACTAATGTGATATATTTCTACAAAATGTGAAAGATTCAAAATACACCCAAATATACCAAGAATACTCATATATTTAGAGTGCTTACTGATCTCTGCAGATCTGGTAGGTACTGGTGGTAGCTGTGTGCCATTGCGAGCAGGTGTTGGAGACTGGTGTGATATTGGGGAAAATGGAATCATATCAAAAATGTCAGTGGAAGGAGATGTCACTGTCAAACTGCCGGCCTGCAATGAAGACAGGAATCAGTGTAATGACTCATGTAGGCATATTCCCATCCTAAGAAGGTCATATAAGTGTAAAACACACAAACACAGCCCTGATTTGAGTCAGATAACTTGCTGTTCTGTAATGAAAAGTAGTTAACTATAGCTTCAAGTGGTTCAAGCTAATATACCAAATTCTCACTTTAAAACAACAACAACAACAAAAATTTCTTCTCAAAGTGGTTAGCAGCAATAATGTGGACACTCTTGAGAATGGATGGGAAGGCATGCTGGGCTTTGCATACTTGCAAACAATTGCCACTCCTGTCAAAATAATAAACTCCTTAGAAACTATTTGAATAAAAAAGTTTTGAAATTGATTTTGTATAGATTTTTAAAAGAAACAATTGAACATGTGGCTACTTTCTTAATCATAAATGTTCAAATCCAATTTACATTTTTGTATTCTTAAATGTAGAACATATTAATTTGTATTTATAAATACAAAAAAATTACTTGATATGCATTGGAGAAATTTTTATTCCTGATAATTTTTATCATGTTTTCAATAATAAACAGCTACCTTATAAAATAAATTAATAACCAACAATATGACACTCAAATTATTAAATGATACAATGCAGGTTGGGACTGGGAAGATATAGAAAATAAATATTAAAAATCTCTGAAAATGTAGCAAAAGATTAATGTACAATAGGAAAATTTAAAATTTTTCAAACAAGGTAAAATACATGTATTGCCTACTGTAGAAACTGTCATACTGACTAAAGAATGAATTCTTCAGTTAGAGAGGAAGAGAAGAACTTTTTGCTTTTCCTATTAGATTATGGAAAGATTGCCCAGAGTGGCTCATAGTGAAGGTAGCATTCTCAGAATAAAGTGAACAGGGGTTGGTCATATGCATAAAGAAATGGATTACCTCTTCAGCTAAAATGATTATTGGTGTGTTTTTCTGCATTAAAATTGCCATCATTTTCCTTTCCTCACTATTTTTATCCCTCATGCCTCCTATATTCAAGAATATTGGTTTTCTAATCCTCTTCTTTCTTCTGTGGTTTCCATATCTTTCCTTGGGGGGTAAAAATATTAAGTCTTACCTGCCACTAGTAATCAGAAAGATTGTTTTTCACTTTCAGCATCTGTACTGTTCCTAGACCATATTCTCAGGATTTCTAAACTTCCAGGATCCTTTGGTTCAAACTCTGCTAAGCAGGAATTTAAGAAAATAAAAATTTCCCATAAAGGCCCCATGTCCAGTCACATTAATTCAAGGCACTCCTAACCATGTACTATCACACAGAGGGCACACTCTACAATACTTTTTTTTTTTTAAGTAAAGAATGGATAATAAAGTTTTCTGCTTTGTAAGTTACATAAGGTCTTCGGATGCTGCTCTCACGGGCTTGAGCTGGTTACTTTTAGAAGGTGGAGGTATTAATGGTTCCACTGACAATCTGGAGTCAGATGAGTTGACAGGAGTGACAGAAATGGAGGATGTGTTTAGACAAGGAGATGGATCATCACTATTCCTCCAGAGAGAGGATGAGCATCTCAGAAACACATGTGACACATGACCAGACACTCTGTGTGGCAGCTGTAAAGGAACAACAGAAAGAGAAATATGCTTAGGAGGAGAAAGAAGGCTTGGATGGAGTGAAGAACAAGCATGAAGATTATTTGGAAAGAGTGTTTTGTGAGAAATAAAAGAGTAAGAACGCTTACTAAATCAAAACACAATTGGAGTTCAATTTCTGTCTAAATTCTCACTGATCACTTTTTATTGAATATTGTCATAGTTTCATAGTTTTAAACAGAGTATTGGAGTCACAGGACTTCAGAGGAAGAAAGTAGAGAAGAATAGGAGAAAGCCTGTGATGTATTTTAAGTCTCAATGATGGGAAGGGTACAGTAAGATGAACAGGGGTGGGCATGGGAGAGGTTCTGGTAAGTAGTTAATGATTATAGAACTTTCTAGTGTTAATATATATTTTAGTAATCTCTGAGTCTTCATAACTATGGCTAATAGCAATAATAATATGTTTATATTTTCACAGAAGCAATGTCCATAGATTTGTAGGATGTATTCCTCTGCAGGCTCAGAAGCAAAACTAAAATCCAAAGCAGTTACTCCAGTTCCCTTGCCCATCCTGAAAGTAAGGGGTTCCCATAGTAGAACACTCTGGAGATGAGAAAGAAGTTATCAAGAACCTCATAGCAATTAGAGGTAATTAGTAATATGCATGTAGCATAGTAAACAGTTTGAATATCAGGCTTTGGGTGAGTTTTGGTGGTTGTTCTTCTATCGTGGACACTTCCCGTCAAGAGCTGAGCCGTGTCTAGGTATCAGATTTTTTTTTAACCTAAAGCAACAAATAAATAAATTTATTAATAAAAAAGAAAAAATAAAACAGTCACAAAAAATACTGTAAAACACATCTTAAAGGTTTTTGATAGCTTCAAGAATGTGAGGTCAGACATGGGTCTGCAATTCAAGGGGTTAAAAATAGTTCAGGGTGATTTGTCTCTGATCTGCAGCGTTTTAAGTCTCTCCAGGTCTTGAGGTCCCTCATTTGACCTTGTGGAGTTCTCAGCACAGCTGTGGCTTTCGCTTGTTCTGGATTTGAGTTTCCAGTATCTGTTGCTAAATTCCACTTTCTGATGCTTTGTTGAAGATTTCCACTTCTCCACTCATGAATGTTACTGATCAGAAAGGCTTTTTGTTTGGTCTGTGGGTATTTGTTTTGCTTCTGTCTTTGGCCTTAAGGTAACACCAACTCGATACATTAAAGCACTCTGCTTTCCTACCTTCTGGAAGATTATGTAGAAGTGGTGTTATTTTAATGTTTGTCAATTTGTTTCTTTTTATTAAAGCCATCTAGTCTTGATGAATTATTTTTTTTCAGGAGCTTCCTTGCTCTTTACAGTCAGCGGAAGGAGCGTGGTGTCTGGGGACAGCCGGACCGTGAACCCCACCCACCCCAGGGGATCCAGCTGAGCCCGCAGACACGGCCATGGCCTCAGGCCACTCTCATCAGCCTAGTCCCCACTGCCTTCTGGCCTCCAGTTCCACCTCTCTTCGCAGCGCATGCGCCGCTCTATCTCTCCCATCTCTCCATCACGTACTTGTTCATTGGCCCGCACCGCTGGGGTTTGGGCAGCCTGGCTCTAAATACTTTATTTTATGTTCATGGATGTTTTTCCTGCATGTGTGTGCAGTGTCCCACAGAAACAGAAGAGGGTGTCAGATACCCTAGGACTGGATTCACAGACAGCTGTTGCTACCATGTTGGTGCTGAGAACTGAACCCAGGTCCTCTGGAAGGGCAACCAGTGCTCTTAACCGCTGAACCACTCTCTAGCAATATTCATTTTCATTTTATGAGTATAGTGGGTGTCTGTGTGTACGTGTGTTACCACGTGTGCCTGGTGCTTGTAGAGTTCAGAGGAGGCATCAGGTCCCTTGGAACGGGAGTTACAGATGGTTATGAACCACCAGGTGGATGCTCAAAATAGGTATCAGATTTTATAGTTGTCAATTAACAAGCTAAAAATCAAAGCTACAACTGAGTCTTTATTTATTTACTATGACACTATAAGCAAGATGCTAGAAAGAGGGAGCATACTCCACCAATGTTCCATTGCATTTTCTCCTAAAGGAGGCGTTGAAAGAGGTATGCAATGAGACACTATGTCATTACTCAGGGAGACTTAGCAAACGTTCCTAAGGTTAGAGTTTAAGTTTTCTTCCTTCCTTTCTTTCCTTTTTTTTTTTTTTCTTTTAGTAAGAGAAGAAGTGCTGAATACAGAATTAGGGAGGAGAAAAGTGTTGTGAAGACCCATGGAATAAACAAAGCTGGCAGCAGAATTAGAGAACAGTCTTGACCAAGACTGTCAGATGGAGGAGGACCTTTATAGCAAGACTCAAAATGGAGAGAGGCATGAACATGAGGCCAGCTGGGAAACTGAGTGCCTGCAAACTGAAAACTGCCCCAGTTCTGCAGCGGCAGGCTAAGGCAGGGCTATGTGGGCAGATGTGTTCTCATCAGTTTCCAGATTGCCATGTTGACCCGTACTTCGAAAACTCATTTTTATGGCACTTTTTCTTTTTTTTTATTTAAATACTTTATTATTTTTTTTCTTCAAGTTTCATCTCAGTCACAAACCCCTCCCTATTCCCCCTTCCTATCCTGCCCTTCCACCCTCTTCCCCCCAGAAGATTCCCCTTTCAGTCCAACAGATGGTTCCTTCTCTTATAACAGTAAATATTATACAAAACAACAGATATAAATATGCCACATTTATGAGAGTTAAATGGCTCAGTATACCTTCTCAATGTCCAGTTTATACATATTTGGCCCCTGACCTTAACATTCTACTATCTCACCATCTCCATGAGTTTAAAGGTCTATATCTGATTCAACATTCATACTTTCTAATTTTCATTTTTAAAATTAAAATATAATTCCATCACTTCCCTTCTTTCCCTTCCTCCCTGCAATCCCTCCCATATCCCTTCCATATAAGTACCTCACTCTCAAACTCATGAACTTTTAAAAATTATTATTGTTACATAAGTTTACATACATATTGCATTAATAAATAGGTACAACATACTGAGTCCATTTTGTGTTGCTTGTATGTCTATGTTTCAGGGCTAAGTATTGGATAACTTATTATGGGGGCAGGCTTATCCAAGCAGTTCATTGCTTATTGTATATTTTTAATATTATTTTAAAAATAAGCCATAAAAGTAACAAATCATCTCATTTAAAGCTTATACCACCAAGAAAGCACTATTTCAGGCTTCCAGATTTAAAGGGGGATTATAATTTCTTAATTCTGAAACCTATTACCTTATATTTCTTTTAAATTCTTGCAAACTAAATGGTTTTGAATTGCCTAGCCACAAATCACAAAAGGAAACTTGAAACAAAGGTTCAATTCTATGAGCAGGTACTGACTGACAGAACTGGAAAATAAATGGATTTGCTTCCCATTCCATAGGGTTAGTCTCTGGATCATCTGTATGGAGCCACCAATTCTGAATGTGAAGCTGGGAACTGGTAATCATTTTCCTGTGGGCACCAAATGTTCCTTACTGATGTTCATGTTTAAACTTCAGGCCTTTGTTTAGATACTCACATTTGGCTTGTTGTGTAATTGAGAGTTTTCACAATGGGCTCTTGCCTAGCTTGAATTCAAGAGTAGTTGAAAAAGCACTAGAGAAAGACAGATAATCAGGCTTGTTTACCTGCAACAAAATACACATTTTTGGGTTGCAATTGTCTTATCAAGTCTAATCAGTAGCTACATAGTTGATTTTGTAAAAGTAGAATTTTATCTAGCATTGGTCACTTAAAAGGGACATTTGTATTACTCAGAAAGAGATGGTATTCCTTGAAACTATAGTTCTTTTGGTGATAGCTTTACTTATTTGAAGATTTCAGGAGCTAGTGAAGTAAAATGCAAGCCCCTAGACATATGAACCAAAAGGAAAAATTTGACTTAACTTGGTGTGCCCACATTTTAAAAAGAACAGTCTTCTGAGGGTGTTCATGAGGCCAGGAGGGCAGAATAAAGCCTCTTTTCAAATATAAATATAAGTAACACTGCCATGTGAGTATAATAAATGGAAATCAGATTGTTCCTAGATGATTAGTCCCAAATGGCAGAAAATCCAGCCTCTCATCTATTGCCAAACCACGAGAACACAGAAAAAGCAAACCATGGAGTCAAGGAATGGAAATTTTTCAGTGTATCTAAATGATACTTTAGCATAAGAACCAATTTCTAAAACCAACACAAGGTTTCCACAAACTTGATGTAATAAGGAGATACATATAATGGGTAATATCAGAGCTTATTTCATTTACCAGAAAAGAAACCTGTGACTTAGCCAATTGAGTGGAAGTTAGGACTGAGAAAATATTGTGTTGGGATGGTCATTTATGAGGTCTTCTTTTTGGGGGTGGTGCTCCACTCAGCACTAACCCATGGAAAACTCATTAAGCATCTGATGACAATTTAGTTGTGTATACAACTATACACATCACCTATATTTTTGTATGTGGATAATGGAATCCTTAATCAATTCCAGAATTTATTCAGTTACTCTATAGAATACTCTAGTTCTTTATCCAAAGGGTTAGCAAGTTTAGTAATGTTGTAAGCAAATATTTTATTCCCGAGTTCAAAACAAAAAAAGTAAAATGTAGAGTGTACAGAATTTAAGTTCCAGAGAACTCTGTGGGGAATGCTGTGAGGTGTTCTTTTTTCATGTGTCCTTGAAGGTAACATTAAAGTTTCACAAGAAAGAACAGATATGCATTGTCTCTAACGTAACAGAAATTGGTTTTTCTGAAAACACATGACAAGTCATTCAATAGGAGATGCTCATATTTTAATTTGTATCTTAATTATTATATATCTGCCATTTTTCCAATTCAATAGTTTGAACTATTTAAAAATGAGTATTCCTAAGTATGGCAGAAAACTTCATATGAAACAGTTGAAGGTAACATAAATTTATTTTTAATTTTTACTACAAGAAATGTGAGAAATTATTTTTACAGTGGTAAAGTAAATATGCTTTCACTGCTGTGTAAATAAAATAGAAAATGAAAGACAAAGATATTTGTTAATAATCTCTTCCAAAAAGAAAAACCCTGAAACCATACACAAACAAACAACAAAATAGACTCAGAAGGTTGTATTTATGTATTTGTGAAAACATATACATAAATATATATGTAACAATAACAAACAAAGAAAAGAGGCTATCAATTTGAGAATGGGGGGATGGGAGGGACTGGGGTTCCATGGAAGTGTTGGAATAAGATTACCTGGGAGGTGATAGAGGAAGGAAAGTGAAGGAGGAAAGTGATGTAATTTCATTTTAATTAAAAATGTACTGAGAGGTAAAGAATAAAAGTAGGGTAAAAAATCCGTTAACAGTATTTTCAAAACTAATGTATCAGATCTGTCATAATTTATATTTTTAACATCATCAATTAATTTTATCAAAAATTTAGAATTCTAGAATAATTTTTGAATTGAATTCCTTTTTTTTCTAAATTAAGTTTTGTATTTTCTTTTTCTTGGTTTCATTTTTAAAAAAAATATTTGTTTATTACTTCAGGTTACATCTCCATCCCACTGTCACCCCTCCCAGTCCCACCCCCCCATTTTCTACCCCCATCCCTTCCATCCCACTCCTCTAGAGTGGAGTGTCCCTATATAACAGTCCCCTGCCCCAATTCAGTAGTCATATGAGGGCCAAGAGCCTCCTCATACACTGGGGGCCTACAAGGCAGCACCACTAGGGCAAAGTGTCTCATTGATAGGAAAAAAAGTCTAGGTTCAGTTCCCTTTAGTGCATTCGTTGTAGTATAGTTATCCTGTACTATATGGCTAAAATACAAATAATAAGTGAATAGATGCCTTGTGCATCCTTCTGAGTCTGGATTAGCTCACTCAGGATGAGCTTCTCTAGTTCCATCCATTTGGCTGCAAATTGCATGATTTCATTGTTTCTGATAGCTGAGTAGTATTCCACTGCAAATCCTCAGCATCCATAATCATCAGAGACATACAACTCAATACAACTCTGAGATTCCATCTCACACCTGTCAGAATGGCTAAGATCAAAAACTCATATGACAGCACTTGCTGGCGAGGGTGTGGAGAATGGGGAACTCTCTTCCTTTGCTGGTGGGAGTGCAGGCTTGTGCAACCACTATGGAGGCCCATCTGGCGATATCTTAGAAAACTTGGAATAGCTCTACCTCAAGACCCAGCCATACCACTTCGGGGTATACATCCAAATGATTCCTCACCAAATCACAAGGAAGTTTCCTCATCTATGTTCATAGCAGCCTTATTTGTAATAGCTAGAAACTGGAAACAACCCAGATGTCCCTCAATCGAAGAATGGATTTAAAAAACTGTGATACATCTACACAATGGAATTGAATTTCTTTGAAGAATCAAAAAATTTTCTAGGTTCTTTTTCATATACAAATCAGGTACCATTGCACACTCTACAACAGTGGTTCTCAACCTGTGAGTTGTGACCCCTTTGATGTTCGAACTACCCTTTCACAAGGGTCTAATGTCAGATAAACTGCTATCAGATATTTACATTATGATTCTTAACAGTAGTAAAGTTACAGTTATGAAATAGCAATAAAATAATTTTAAGGTTGAAGTTGCCACAGCAATGAGGAACTGAATTAAAGTGTCTCAGCACTAGGAAGGTTAAGAATCACTGCTCCAGAAGGTCTCCAAAAAGCAGTAAGATCCTTAAGCTTATTCCTGCTGTTTAAATGAAACCTTGTCTTCTTTAACTGAGATCTTACTGTATTAGAACCTCCAAGGCTCATTTACAACCTTAGCAATGGCTCCATCTTTTCACAGGTACTCAGTGTTAGTGCAGGACATTGTCTGCCTTGAGGCAGATTTGCAAGATCTGCTGAGTAGGGACCAGTTCTGTGAATGTGTCTCAAATCCACTTCATCCTCCCAGACCTTCCCTTTCAATGTGATGGCCTTATTTTGTGTTCTTGAAGAAAGGAAACACCATAAATATTCTTTAGGTTTTCATCCAAAATGATGAAACACTTATTTTATTCCTTTGACAACACAAAGGCTGAACCAAAGCATACCTGATAAATTTTAAAAACAACTACTCAAGACTTGCTGGAAAAGTAGCCTCCCCGACACTCTTTGTTTAACAGCACGACTTATAATAAGCACTTTACCATAGCCCAAAAGGGTGTGTGTTGCATTTTGCACTGTTGGAGTCAATGCAGAAATCTGAAGTTGAGCCATTTTTCTGTATGTTAAGAGGAAAAACAAGTAAGGCAAAACAAAACAACACAAAACCCTTGAGGGGACTGTAAAGTGAAGGGAAATATAAGGATTATATGAAGGTTAGGATCGTAAGAGGCTCCAGAGCCCACTGAGCATATGTACTTAAGAATCTCCAAAACTTTCCCTGCTCTGCTACAGCAGCTGACTGTTATTAGTGCTGTCAAGCAATGGTCATACTATCAGAGCAGAGGATGGAAAAACATGAATTTAGAGTAAAAGGGGAAAAATGGCCAGCTTCCAGGGCATGCCAGTTTAAAACCCTAAGTTCAATTTTCATAGAAGCATTCTTTTTTTATGGTGATGAACTGGTACACCATTATGATATTGTCTATAAAATTATACATACATACATACACACACATATATGAAAGTTGTCAAATTTTTTTCAACAGCTTACTTGCTTCACAATTGTGTTCATATCTGCACAATCATGTTGTAAGTTAAATTGTGTGAGTAAAATGCATTCACTAATTAAGATTATTAGTGGTACAGATCATTAAATCGGAAAAATGCCCAGTCTTTCTTTGCTAGAAAAAAATATAGCTTTAAATTGCACCTCCCTCAAAAATAATCCCCTTTGCCAAAATAACTTAATAATGATATAATTCCTGGAATTGAGGAAAGGATTTCAAAACGAAACAGGTCATAATAGAAATAATTTCATGACAAATGCTTGTATCATGTCTGAACAGAACTTGCTTCATTTCAGCATTTGAAGCAACTGTTTCCAGGACATGGTCTTGTTCTCAGTCTATCTCCTAAAGTAAAGTGCAGCACTGTATGGCTAGACTGCTTGGTCACTGTGATTCAGCCCAATAAACAATGACCAGCAGGAATGAAAGACAGAATTTGCCACATAGGGAGAAAGTATATTAAACTGTAAGACCAAAATGGGATTTAAATTATTTTAGAAAACGTAAGAGAACAAAAGAATAATACAAAAACAACTGTGTTTTTAACTACCTACAGAATTTAAACAATGTAAATCACCCTCCTGACTAGTCTTCATCTTTACCCATATTTAGTTTTGTTATTGATCAAGAAATATGATTTGAATCAATGTGGGATTCATAATCAAGAGGTGTTTGACATCATAACATCACACACTTACTTAATGTACTTACAGGAGAGGATGACACTTGAGTTATTCTCAATCGGTTTTCTAAATCTTGTACTTTACTTTTAAGTTCCATATTTTCTGTTTCTAAATCTTGGATCTAAAAATCAAAAGATTGTTGAATAACTTTCAGGATCATTTTTCCTTGGAAAATATTGGCTGTTATCTTAACCACATTAGCAAATATCATTTTATTCTGTTAAAATTCAAATGTTCTCTTGTGCACAAGGAAGAAAGTTAGTGATAAAGCAAGGGAAATTATCAGAAGATCCTAGGTCACTGGAAAGATATTAAATTGAAAAAAATCCTGTGTTTGTAAATTTTATGCTGCTAATGTTCATTTCTGTATTTTCTTGTTGAGCTGTACAGTTTATCCCCATAATCTTGGAGCACAACCACAAGACAGAGTTCCCCATGATGACTCTGCAGGATGGAGAAGGGACATAACTACATTACAAAGGAATCTGATCTGCGTGGGAAAGCACTTACCCAGCATCTGCTGCCTCTGCTGCTCTGATCCCCATGAGAAGCATCAGGAAGTAAAGCAAAGTCACATGAGAACACAAAGTTCTTGTGAGAATTCAATATAAAACAGTTAAAGACTGAGCAGGGATTTGGTGAAAGCAGCTCCCTCCGTGTGAGGGACAATTAATGGCAGACCGTCTCAGTTCGTTTGATGATATGCAAACTTTCCCAGTACGCACATCAGACAAATGTGAAACAAGAAGTTTAGTTTACTCACTCTTTTCTGCATCCCAGCAATCTGTTTTCTTGTTTCCACATCTTTTCCTCCAGATTCTAGAAACTTCCTGTATGCCAGGTCGAATGCTTGGCCAATTGTTAATGTTATTTCTTCAGCCTTTGTAAAAATCACATAATGAAGATCTTCATGTAAAGAACAATGTATAAAGCTATTATTTAATCCACCCCCCCCAAAAAAAAATAACAGGAGACATTAGTAGGAAGTACTCTGAAAGGTTAATGGCCAGGGTTAGAGATTTAACAGGCAAGCAAACTATTCCACATTGGCATAAGCCCGTTCAGCCTCAAGAGTATAATCAAGTGTGGTAACGGAGGCCACCAAAGAAAAGCTATTAAAGTTAGCAGCTATTAAAGCTAGAAAGTTGTGTTAGTTCCCCTTGCAGCATACCCTGTTTAATTGAAGAGCTTTATTTTGTTTTTCTCCCTTCCTTAAATACCTAGTACCAATTAAATGTAAGCATTGAATTGAGCAGTTTCTCTTGCTGTTTTATTATTGTTTTCTTCTCCTAGTGAGAAGGGTTTTTAAACTCTGGGAAGGTACCATGAATGAAGTCACCTGGATGGATCCATGGAAAATTCCAGGGAAGCCCTCCCTAAATGGAGCGACTAGATCCAGTTGGTTCACTTTCCTCATAAAAGTGAGTGTTCTCAAACAAGGGTCAGATTTTAAACATAAGAGATGAGGACAGAAATGTAAAATGCTATAAGTACTCCTAATTTTCAGCGATGGTGAACAGTTCATATTTTTGTAAGATAATGATAAATGAACGAAGAACCTCTGCCATCTGAATTGGACCCGGTATATATTCTGTGAAGAAGAAACTGTTACAGACATCCAAAGTCCACCAGCTCATTTCTTCTTCATCTGAATCTCTACAATTTCGTAGCATTTGCACAAAGCATTTATGAAAAAAATGATTTAACGAATTAACCCCAAAAGTCTTAATAAGGCATTAACTGATTCAATGCACTGACAAAGGCCATATTAAATAAGATGGATTCTTGTTTTTAATGACAGGAATATAGTGGTAACATTAAATATTGAAAACACCACACTTTAACAAACTAACATTGTAACAGTTTTTATCTATTATAAACTACCTAAAACAAAACATTAAAGGAGGGCTTTTGCTATGCAAAACAAAAATGAAAAATTGCATGCATGAATCATACATATCTCTACTTTACAAAACTTAAAAGATGAAGAATAAATTACAATAAGCTACAGTAAACGTACTAAATAAATAAAAATGCCACTGATCAACGAGTCAAAGAGTTAGTTTAACTTTGCCCAAAGAGTCAAGTTAAAATCTATGTTAAAAAAAGAAAACCCAAAAACTATAAGGCCAGCAAAATTGCTTAATGGATGGCAGTGCTTGCTTTCAAGCCTGAATTCAACCAGGAAACTCACATAGTGGAAAGAGATCCAACTCCTGCAAGTTGTCCTAATCACATGTGTGACATTGCAAATGCATACACACACACCTACATAACACACACATACACATACATACACGAGAGAGAGAGAGAGAGAGAGAGAGAGAGAGAGAAAGAGAGAGGGGGGGCATAAATAAATAATTAAGTTAAAAACACATGCAAAGAAATTAGATTCTGGAAATATGTCTAAAAATATCATAAAAGTGGTTATGATAGGTTGGATTCTAAATGAATCTTTGTCATTTCAAAGTTTGGGGAAACATGCTTGCATTGTTTTATTATAAATGATAGGATCTATTTTATTTTTTATTAAATTTTTCCCATTTAATAGATTTTGATCATGTTTTTTCCTTTTCCTCCTCTAGCTCATCCATATCCTACCCACCTTCCTACCACCTATCCAGGAAAGATGTATTTTTACTATGGTTAACTTCCTACCCTTTATTTTTTAATTAAAAATGCTTTACATATATGTGGGTGTTTGCCTTAGGTATAGCTGCACATTACATGTATACTAGTACCCGCAGAGGCCAGTGGAACTGGAACTCTAACTCCCTGGAACTGGAGTTAGAGATAGTTGTGAGCTACTATGTGAATGCTGGATATTGAACTCTGGTCTTCTGGAAGAGCAGTCAGTCAGCTCTCCAATGACAGTTTCCTACTTTTTAAATCTTGGGAGTTCTGTTTCTATTTAGTCAGATCACATGGTCTTCTCAGACATTTTATGTGTGTAGTATAAAGAGTAATTAAAATGGCAATATTATTGATTTGGCATTAATAACATTCACTTCATATGAACTATCCATAACAACTCTTTGAAGATATACTCTTTTTATAATGCCCAATGGCTTTTGAGTCTGTGGCTATTATAAAAACTTTATACAGGTGCAAACTTAGTTTCCAGAATTACTCTGAGGTTAGGAGTAATTCCCAAGAGCCATATAATTAAAATGCAATTTTGTAAAATTATATGATTTTTTATGGTTTCATTAGATAGTGGAAAACATGGAGTTTAAGTACAGAAAGAATTATGAAGTTTCCAATACTTCAATATGGGGAGAGGAAACATGAATAAGTACAATTCACACATAAACATATAGATCATAGCTATGCAATTAGATTGTGATAATTGTATACAACTGTCATGATACTAATAACTGAAAGTAATTCTATACCTCAGAAAGTCCTCTGTGCCAATACGTAGTAAACTTGTACCTGTTATCAGCAAAAATTGCTCTACTTTTTGTGTCTATGAATCAGTATTGCCTACTTCTGACATAAAAACCAAACATGAGACTAATAATCTTTTGTATCTACATTCTTTTGATGATATGGCTCCTTTTAGTTTCACATATATCATATATTTCAATAACCTCTTTATTTCATTGATAAATTAGTTTCTCCTGCTAGGAATTTATCCTAATTGACTAATCCAATTTTTCTATTGATGGACTCCAACTTTGTTCTTCTATATTTTTTTCTTTTGTAATGACCAAATGTAATATATCAATGAGTTACTCCATTGTAGGATCTCTAATTAAATTGGATGTGGCCATTCATGTGTCTTTTGCATTATTTTAAGACACTGACCACTTTATCAGTTCTATGAACTAATGGCAAATAAAACCATGGCCTCACACCAGCTAAGAAAGCATGCTGCTAACTCATCCCCTTAAGTTATTTTAAAAGGTAAAACAACACTGAATTTAATTTTACCCTCTAGTCAGCATTATGAAGATATCATTAGTCCTATATATTTCTATTACTTGAATAACTTTTATGAACTTGCATAAAAATACTAAATGTCAGTATTGCTGTAGTCATATAGAAAATAATCTCCAATAATTTATTAGCTAAGGTGATTTTTGTGGCTTACAGACAGTATTTGTCAGACCAAGGCAATTCAGTGGTGTTTGGTAGCTCAGGAATCTAATCCTCAAAGTATTGTACTTAGAAATGCAACTCAAGAGATCCTCTCTCCTTTCAGAATGGCTAAGATCAAAAACTCAAGACAGCACACTCTGGCAAGGTTGTGGAGAAAGGGGAATACTCCCACATTGTTGGTGGTAGTGCAAACTTGTACAAACACTATGGAAATCAGTCTGGCGATATTTTAGCAAAGTTGGAACAGCTCTACCTAAAGACCCAGTCATACCACTCCTGGGCATGTATCCAAATATTCCTCATGAATCCATAAGGACATCTCCTCAACCATGTTCATAGCAGCTTTATTTGTAATAGCTTGAAACTGGAAAGAATCCAGATGTCCTTCAACCGAAGAATAGATAAAAAATACTGTGGTACAGAATGCTACTCAGCTATCAAAAACAAAGAAATCATGCAATTTGCAACCAAATGAATAGAACTAGAAAAACTCATCATGAGTTAGCTAACTCAGAATCAGAAAGATACACATGGCATATATTGACTTATAACTGGATTTTAGTCATATAGTACAGGATAACCATCCTACAATCAATACACTCAAAAGAACAGGAACATGGACTTGGTTGCCTGTTAGTGGGATACTCCACCCTCGTGGAACTGCCATGTATGCCTCCTGTGCAAGAAGAAGCTCTTAAACTTCATGTGACTAATGAACTGAGATAGGCTGATACATGAAGGCACCTCACACAGGAGGGATGGGATGGGTGGGAGAGGGAGTAGAGGGTGGGACCAGGAGGGGGTGGAGGGAGGGGGCGGTAATGGAGATGTAACTTGAAGTAATAAATAAATGTTAAAAAGCATTCAATAAAACTGCTGAAATTAAAAAACTAAAGGAAACAAAAAATAAAAAATAAATCTAAAAAAATAAAGGAAAATAATTCAGTGATATTCAGCTTTCAGATTTGATTATTAGCAAACCATGTCAAGGTGGATTACTGAAGTAGAAAAATTCATTTTTCATCCTGATCTAATTTAATGACACACAAAGAGCAAAGAATATCTAATTTCAAAGTGCTGTTTCAAAAAATTAAAATATGACATATGACTACAAGGACTTATTGTAGATGTTTCCACCATAAACACATTGACTGGAGTGGATTCTTCCTAGCACTAGTGATACATATATGTAGTTTGGAACTATTACCAATAAGTTATACTCATGCAAACATATACATGGTATGCATATTTATAAATATTATCAGGTTTGTTTTTCTGTGTATATTGTAAGTCTGGGTTTCTGTGTTGTAAATTTCCAAATTGTTCATACAAGAATTGCATGTTACTTTTCTTAAAAGACTCACAAATTGTTTACCCTGAGTGGCTTTAGCATTTCATGTTCCCAGCAACTACATATGAGTCATGCAGTTTCCACATTCTCATAAGCATTTGGAGGTTTTGTAACCTTTGGGTAGCTGTGGGGTAATGTCTCAGTCTGATTCTTTAACTGCATTTTTCTAATAAATGCCACCATTAGATATCTTTCATATGCTTATTTTTTATCTGCAGATCATCCTTGCCAATGAAATGTTGAATCTTGTTCATTTTCTTTTTTCCTTTCACTTATATATTTATTCTTTTTACATTCCAACCACAATCCCCTCCCTCCTCTCCTCATAGTCCAACCCTCCCACTTTCTACCCACATTACCTACTCCCCTTCTTCTCAGAGAAGGGACGCCCCCATTAACCTGCTCTAGTACTTCATGTTCGATCAGAACTAACTGCACCCCTCCTTTTCCACTGAAGCCAGACAATGCATCCCAGCTAGGGGAAAGTTAACCATCTTGGTTATTTTCTAACATGATGGATTGTACACTGCGGAACACTGAGAGTTCTTGACATCGGTCCTCTGTCTCATCTGAGGTTTGCAAACATCTTTTCCCAGGCTTAGCTTGTTTTGTCATCTCCTTAAGAGGTCCGTTGCACAACAGCAACCTTCACATTATTCTACAAAAGAGAATGATTGAACTCACAGTCATCAGCTACTCTGAGTTCACTTATATGGTGACTTTTTTCTTCCAGGCATCTGGCAGTTACCCAGCATAGAGTGACTTTACTTAAGCAAGATAAATATCCATGAATATTTGGCTCTGGAATTTTGAAGGTGAAGTCAAGTCTGTTTCCTGCGGCACCTCTAAGATGTGGCAGAGCCCTGTGCACACTACAGTGACTTCCAAAGAAACTTAAAACCCTAATTTATAACTTGATTGCTCTAATTGAAACTTCCTGGGTCTATTTACTACTTTATTATCTGACATTTATTTATTTGTTTGTTTGTTTTTTGTTTATTTATTTAAATTACTTTATAGGGAAAATGTAATTAAGTTTTGTAGGGAGGTTAATTGATTATTAAACACTAAAGTACCTTTAAAACATTCTTAAATTTAAGCATTTATGTAAGTAGCCTCTAAAAAAAGATGCAAAAGACTTAATATAGTTCAGTTTTAAATGAGATCAAGACTTAAGTGTGGTAGAAGTTCGGCCTCTTTAGTGAATTATTATGCAATTCAGCTTGGCATCTGGCAACAAAAAGCTAAGCTTGGCATCCCTTTAGTTGCTAAAATGGACAGAGAGCAGTTGAGACCATAGTTCTGTGAACTGCCCCATTGACGGGGCGTGGTTTAGAAACTGGATAATCTGCGAGAGGACTTAGGTTGCAAAAAACAAGAACAGGACTACTGGAGAGAGCATTCCTAAAAGGCATCTGTCTTGTGGCTCTGGAGTGCAGAAGAATGAGTGAGACTAGAAGAGTTTAGAAGCCGCCTGAGCCACCCTCAGTATGGCAGTTGGAGCAGACTGACTTTATAAACCAGCTACAGTTTGGTGGTTGAAATAAGCTGGCCTTGAGAACAGACAAAATTAGTCCCAACAGACAGCAAGACTGAAAGGGACTGCCTGCTGGGACTGCCGTAAATCAAGTTATTCTGCCTGGACCTATGCTAAGGATATTAATATCCTTTTAAGGAAATTTAAATAGGGTTAGTTAGGTGCTCAGAGATAAGTGTTTGTTAGGTACCTATAAATAAAAGTGTTTATAAATTAAAAAATTCAATTATACTTTAGTCCCAGTTGCTATCATACAAAGATCATGTGACTTCAGTAAAATATATATGATAGAATAGAATGTTACAAAAATGGATGCAAAACAAAAACCTATCTAACATGTCAGCTCCTGACAGCACCCCATATTCTACTCCAAGTAGAAGATGAGCATCGAAGAACCTCCAATTGGAGATGGTTGAATTAGTGGCAAGCCTATCACTTGGCCAGAAAAACCCCTTGCTTCAACTGTAGACAGAATGCTGTCCAAAAAGGACAAAACATGGAAGCAGGCAAATTGACAGCCTAGTTCCACCAAGACAGGGTAGGAAAGTCCTTCATAATTCCTGCTTTACAATCAATGTCTGTCAGAGAAATGGGGCCAAACAGCTGAAGATTGATGCTGTAATGTATGGAGAGAATTTGGGAAATGTCCAGGCAGCCACTGGTATGTCATTTCTTAGTTTTGGAAGCTGCGGGCCCTGAACTTGCTATATAATCAGATATATTTATCCCTGTCAGGTCTCTGAGGTGGTTGAAGACTAGATAGCTAGAGTCTCATAGTTGAATTTTTAGTTGTTTAGGAATCAAGAGGGTGTTCTGGATCTAAGTAGATGTTTTTAAAATGGTGATGCAAGTTAGAATGAAAGCTGATTTGGATATAGAACTTTAAATTCATGGAGATGGTTGGATAGTAGAATATTAAAGTCAGGTGCCAAATATGTATGGACTGGACATTGGGAATGTATGCTAAGCCATTTAACTCTCATAATTGTGGCCTATTTATTTCTGTTGTTTTGTATTGTATTTATTGTTATAAGAGAAAGAACCATTTGTTTGACTGAAAGGGAGCTGTTAGGGGGAAAATATATACCTTAAACTTAAAAAAAAAAAGGGAAGAGGATGGGGGCATTGAGGGGGAAGAGTATGGGAGGGTGGGACTGGAGGGGGGAGTAGGGGATTGTGATTGAGATATAACTTGAAGAAATAAAAAATTAAAAAAAGTAAAGTAAAAAAACCTATCTAAAATGGAAGGTAGAAAGTGTAGGTTTTCTTTCTTTTTTCTTTCCTTCTTTGGTTTTAAATCATAAAAGGTAGTTTATAACTATTTAATGAGATACTACAATAAACACTTGGGTTCCTTATACAGCTGCATAAAATGTACCAATTTAATGCTGGACTTTTCTAGCCTTTAAAGCATTGTTCTGTAAGCTCCAAAGATGTCATTTTAATGGCAAATGATATTCTCTTGAATGGTTTTACCATACTTGACTATTCCCCATCCTTTTAGCATTTGCATTTCTAGCATTTTCTTTTTTTAAATTTATTTACCTTCATTTTGTGTGCACTGGTGTTTTGCCTGACTGTATAACTATATAAGAGTGTCAGGTACTGGAGTTACAGACAGTGGTGAACTGCCATGGGGGTGCTGAGATTTGAACTCAGGTCCTCTGGAAGACTGGAAGAGCAGTGAGTGCCCTTAACCCCTGAGCCATCTCTCCAGCATCTAGCATTTTCTTATAGTTTCATTTCTCTCTTTCCATGTTTGACAGCGTTCAATTAAGATAGGTTTTCATAAAGATAATTGCTAAGTAAAAGAATATGGATACTCACTACATGCTGCCAAATATTCCTTAAGAGCAGTTGCCACACCCACAATAACACTCATTCATGGTAACCAGCCAAGTTCCTGGGACAGTTGTGGTAGTCACTATTGTTGTCACTGATATTCTTGTCTTTCTATTGTGGTGGATGCTTACTAATATATACTTAGTGGATGTCTAATGGACAGTTGAAATATTTATTCTACTTATCAAGTACAAAACCTTATGTGAAATGTATGAATCATCAAGTTTTACTCATTGTATATAGCTTTGCTAAACAAATGAAACTTGCACTCATGTAAGAAGTGCTCAGTCAGATATCCCTTCTATCTGTCAGAAATCTTTCCTTATAATTGTGGATTTGTCTATTCCTCTTTGCATTTCTCAAAGTGTTTGGCTGAGTATTTTGATATTTCTGCTACACACATCGACATTGTTTTTGGTGTAATGTTCAGTTATTTTCAACATCTCAGACTTGCCTTTGAAATAATGCTTTCCATGTTGACTTCCAGTTTTCCTGTTATTAAAAATTTCCAAGCCTGAAAGAAGGAGGTATTATTTGTGTTAGGGTGGTATTTACTACCCCTAAGGAGATGGTTGATCTTAAACTATGCAGAATAATTATTTCTTTAACGAGATAATACATCTTCCTTTCACATAATTTTGCACAGCTTGCTGTTTTGTAAATTAGCCCATTTTTCTGACATACTCAGAAAAATATTAGTATTTATCTTTTCCTTTTTATCTCATTGTTTGGCACATAAAGTATTTATTTTAAATGTTTTAAGGAAGGATAGAGTCACATCATAATTATAAAAAATACTTACACAATTAACAGAGTTGTACTGTGTATACTTCTAAATGCAGAGAACATGGAATTGTCTAAACATTGTATAAAATAAAATAAAAATTAAAAATGAACTAAGGCTCAAAGAATGAGGTCATTTATCTAGTTTTAGATATGAACAGAAAGATCTCAGGAGTCTACTAATCCACTGGAACTGCACCAGTGATAGAGACTACAGACGGTGCAGCATTCCCAAGGAACCCAGACATTGGGAACATGATCGCTTTGTGAGTGTTTTTCCTGTATCATCTTTGGAGGACTCTCACATCTTAGACAATCAGCGCCAGTGTTCTCAGGCACTACAATCTGTGACAGTCAGAACAGTCTTCTTTCTCATGGGTCTATAAGTGTTCAGAGATTCAGGCCTAATGCACTTTGGGGTTTGGCACATAAAACAAGAATAGAAATGAAATCTGGCTTAGAAGCAACTGTGATTTTTCAGCATGCACAGTCCTTTCAAATGCTGAGTGACATATACAACCAGAGTCACCTTCTGTAGGAGCTATGACTGATTAACCATCTTTACCCTACAACCACTAGAATAGCACAG
>CAJQZJ010032315.1:834949-897327 GCA_907164525.1 Lophiomys imhausi | reverse complement strand
TATTCACTAAATCTAACTTATATTAACCTATCAGCCCCTTCAATGTACACTGCTCTGCACATCAAGAAACAAAATGATATGGAGCATTTAACACTAAACAAAACCATTATGTTGTTACAACTTAATAGTGAAGTGTCAGGTGTCCCTAAAGAAAATGTGAAGCAACATCTATAGAAAGGAAGGGGGAAAAGGTACAGGTATATTTTTTCCACAAAAAAGGGAGGAAAACTGCTTATCAGAGACTAATGTTCTGAGGGGGAGGAAGATCCAGAAAGACATGTGTCAGATAGATATTCTGAAATGGAAAATATTCCACAGAACTTTGCATCACTGGGTCTCTTTTAGGAACTTTTTTTGAGGAAAAAAATAATGAAACTTTTGGCACTTGTAAGAAATAGTTTTGAAGGGTGGTGAAGAAGAGTCATTTCAACATGAAATTAAGATTAAGGCATTTAGGAATTACACTTTTAGAACTAAATGTAGTTGATGTGAATCCTGACAAGACAACAGAAAATGAGCAGAGAAAACAGGGTTGCTGAGAAACTTCATGCTGATTGTATGTGTGCACTGCTGAGAGAAGCCAGCTGGAAGCTGAGACCTCAGAGCCACCTTCTGCTCACCTTCAAGGAACCATCCCAAGCTAATGTTCGCTCAGTGAAAGAGATATGTCTGAAATTAAGAAACTTGATTCACTTTGATTGTTTTCACTTGAGAATTTAAGGCAGATGTTTTTTTTTACATTTTAAACTAACTTGTTTATTAGAATTTACCATATAAATCTAGTTCTTTCTATATGTCCACTGAAACTCAGCTTCACTTCCCTATTTATAATTTGTTCAAAGATACAATTTAGTTCTTAAATAATAACTATTAATAATCTTATTCTCATTGGTTGCTCTTTGTGAAGGCTAATTATTAAAATGTGCTCACAAAGTTACTGCTAAAAGTTATACATCTATGTTTAAAATCATTTCTGATTTGTATACCCACAGTTGCACATTTGTATAGAGTGAATTTCTTGAAATATCATTAGCTGAAAGTTAACCATGGTCATTTCTGCCTAGTAGGATCAGAAGCAATATGTTAATTTTAATATTTCTGTGCTTTTCTGTACTGCCTACATTTTAATCATTATCATGGATCATATTGTGGCACACCATTATTATTCTTAGAAAATAAAAACAATTGTTGACCTAGCTGACTTGCACATAAGGGCATGTTGTTCTCTATGTTTTGAGACACTGTTTCTCAGACTGAGGCTGCAGAGCTCACATGGGGTCTTTAGGTTCTCAGAAGTTCCATTTCTTCTGTTTTACTCTCTCAACTGGGCAAAGGGGAATGTGTGATCCAATCCAATGCATACAAGAACTGACACGGAACTGACTTTTACTTCCTTGAAATGACAGTAAAAGTTCCAAAGAAACTTGGTTCCCACATAAAGAAAAGAAATGAAAAAACTAGACGGTTTGAACATTTTCCTGGAACGTGAAAAAAATAGGAACACAGATTATTTTAAATGTAAAATAGATTCAAAGCTGTTTTGGAGATAAAGTTTCCCATAGTTTGTGCCACTGAAAGAGAGAGAAAGCATAACTTCAGTGTGATTTAAAATACATGTATTTGTTTGTATACTGCCTAAGAGATATAAGATCATTTTCTTAAAATGTCTGTGAAAACTCTTCAGAGGGTCCCGAGCTGTCAACACATGGCTTGTCTGCTAAAGGGCATTGCTGTGCTTGTATGAGCTGGTTATGGCCTCATCTCACACCACAGAAACAGCACAACAAGGAGAGAAGCTGGAGAGAACTGGCCCCTGCTGTCACCCTACTCAATGCAGTTGTCAAATAGTGTTTGTCAGGAGGGGTGCAGGTGACAGACAGGTGTAGCTATCACTCAAGTCCCTCAGGCAGGTAAAATAGCATGTGTATAACATGCAAGCATACTTCCACTTCTTGAACTCATTTTAGATTACATATATCTTAATACAATCTAAATGTTATATAAGCACTTGGTATTCTGAACTGTTGAGGGAACTTGCAAGAAAATAATCTATATTAGCACAGTTTTCCTCCAAATATTTTCCTTCCTCTGTTGACTGAATCCAAAAATGCAGAGTCATGGGTATTGAAGTAGACTGAGTTTAAAATAAGACCATAGAATCCATTAAGGATGCTGATTCTGTGCTTAATTTATATCATTCCTTCAACACATGCATTTACTGCCAGAATTTTATCTTCCATGATGATTCCTTTTCTTTATCCTTACTTCTCATTTCTCTTGGATCTTTCTTTCAAAGAATGTTCACCTCCTGCCTAGTTTTTGATGCAGCAGATACTGATTTTAGTCATTCATCAAAACCACTCCAGAAATAATCTTGATAAAGCTTCCAATGTCTTTGACCTTTCTCAAACAATTCCCCGCTCTTTTATTTAATGTTCAGTCCCTTTAATTCATATTTCAAGCTTCAGACACTCTATTTACCCTTTAAGGATCAGATCAATTTGTGTCATCTCCTCAAAATATTATTTGTTAATAAATAAGTTTTTTTGTTCTTTCACAAAATAATAGACAGATCCAACCTTCAAAAGATCCCTCTTATAATTATGTGCTCCTATAAAATTCTGTAGGACCAGAAGTCACACAGAGAAATTTTTATAGAGAAATTTTGTTAATAGATATATTAAGCAAAAATCAGAATAAGGGGAAGAAAATACAGCCTGTGGAGTATGGCCTCAGGAACAGAGGTGCAAATGTTTGGATACATTCTAATGACGGCTGAGTCATTCACAACTGGCTAGTCTTAAATGATATCCTCCAAAACCTCAATTAACAGTCAAGTCAGGGAAGCACATGTGTCAGATTGAAAAGACAGACATGTATGCAGTACTCTGTTTAGTTTGGGGGCTCTATCATCTCCCAGCTAAGTAGAGTAATTTCTGTGATACTGGGGATAATATATTGAAGTGGAAAGAAAAAAATGAATAATCAACTGTGTTAGATTTCAGACTTGGGACAAATGACTGAGGTACCTATTTAACATATCAAATCAGACCTGGCCACGAGGTTCTCCGTGCATCTCCCAGTCCCTACCAGTTTCAGGGCCCTCCCTGCTGATATACCCTGCCCTGTGAATTCTTCATCCCTGTGGGCTGGGCTGCCCTTCCCTGTATCATACAACCATTTTGGTTGCCCATTCTTGTAAGTATGAGTATCCTGGCTGCTGCAACTGTCCCCCTCTCTTCCCTCTCTCCTCTTCTCCTCATCTCCCCATACAACACAGCTCAGTTGGGTCATATACACATTGGACTCTCCAAGATGTCCCTGCCTCTGGCTATACTCTCTCACATACAATAAACCTTCTCCTTTACCACACTTAAGGACAGTCATGTTCCTTTCCTTCCTTTTTTTATTTCTTTCAGATAGGAGACTTGGTTTTGTTTTGTTTTGCCCTTAACTTCATATTATTTTCCTCTGTCAGAAGATCCTAGAAGGAAAATTCCAACCCAGAGAAGATAACTACACCCAAGAAAACAGAGGAAATAGAAAACTCCACAGCAATTAAACCAAAGGAAGCAAAGGACGACCACCTATACCAAAATAATGGGAAATAACAACTCCTGGTCACTAATATCCATCAACATCAATGGACTCAACTGGCCAATAAAAAGACACAGACTTACAGACTGGATCCGTAAACAAGACCCATCATTTTGCTGCATACAAGAAACACATCTCACTATCAAAGATAGACACTATCTAAGAGTAAAGGGCAGGGAAAAGGTTTTCTGTCAACTTAGAAAACTTAATTTAAAATTTAAAATAAAAATTTAAATTATCTGAGCTTCAAGTAACTTTATCAAGAAAATGATAGAACTGCAATAATGATCACAATATCTTTGCAACTGGAACATGTGTGATATCTTTAAATAAACAAAGCAATGCCATAGTGAAATGTTTCAGTGACTAACTAATAGGAAATATTTCATTTCTGCCTCAGTTTCAATTAGCTTTGGAATACTTCATAGAGAATTTTCAGAGGCAAAATAATAGGGTATAGTAAGTGGGCTTTAAAATTATATTCACTTGTCCACTTCAGTAATTCAAAGAAACCTAGTGAGGAAGTAAATAGTTTCTTAAAAGAATTGAATTTTCAGAAATTCAACTGTTTGTGCAACTTGTCTGAAGAACTGAGAAGATAGTCTACTGTTTTTTTTTTTTTTTAATTTATCTTTGCATTGTACGAGAACACATCATCCACAGAACCAACAACAAACTTGCAGGTATATTTTACTGCACCAATTTATTTTATAATATTCAGTATTAATACACTTTATAGGTTCCCAGTACAAACAGACAATGGGAAAGTGACATCTTAGAGATTTCTGCACTCTTTTAAATGTGTCCATACTACCTACCATGTTATATAAAGAACATGATATATTTCAGCAGAAACGGAATTACCAAGGATTATTACAGAATGTAAATTTTTTCATATGATAGAATGAGATCAGATTTAACTTACATAATCATCCTTCCATCTTCAAGTGTTTGGAATGAACATATTATATGTACTAGCACACTAAAGAAGAAGTCTAAAATGCCAGATAACTTTTTTAGAAGACTTTGTGCAGAGCTTACTTTTATCATTTGTTCCATATTTTAATAAAAAATTTGCAGCTGAATAAGTGAAATGGATTATAGAAAATCCGTCTGAGCTTTGCACAGTAATTTTTTTTACATATTTTTTACATTCTTCTTGTACCACAACTAGTAAACTTGGCATTTTTATATTTGTGGGCATTATAAAATTACACTAAAATGTCTTACAAATTTAAAATTCTATAGGATTTTGATGCAACTCAAGACGACTGTAGGATTCCATCTCACACCTGTCAGAATGGCTAAGATCAAAAGCTCAAATGACAGCACATGCTGGTGAGGGTGTGGAGAAAGGGGAACCCAACTCCATTGCTGGTGGGAGTACAGGCTTGTGCAACTACTATGGAGGTCAGTATGGCGATATCTTAGAAAACTTGGAATAGCTTGCTTTGGCACCCAGTCATATCACTTCTGGGTATACATCCAAATGACTCTCACGGAATCACAAAGAAGTTTCCTCATCTATGTTCATAGCAGCCTCATTTGTAACAGCTAGAAACTGGAAACAACCCAGATGTCCTTCAACCGAAGAATGGATTAAAAAACTGTGATACATCTACATAATGGAATATTACTCAGCTATCAGAAACAATGAAATCATGCAATTTGCAGCCAAATGGATGGAACTGGAGAAGCTCATCCTAAGTGAGCTAACCCAGTCTCAGAAGGATGCACATGGCATCTATTCACTTATAGTCGGATTTTAGCTATATAGTACAGGATATCTATACTAAACCAATGCACCAAAGGGAACATGAAGATAGACCTTTTTTGTTTGTTTGTTTGTTTTCTCTCCCTGTCATTGAGACACTTTTCCCTGGTGGTACTGCTTTGTAGGTCCCCAGTGTATGAGGAGACTCTAGGCCCTCATACGACTACTGAACTGGGGCAGGGGACTGTTATGTAGGGACACTGCACTCCAGAGGTGTGGGATGGAAGGGTTAGGGGGTAGAGGGTGGGAGGGCGGGACTGGGAGGGGTGGAAAGAGGACACTATGGTGGAGATGTAACCTGAAGCAATAAGTAAATAAATTTAATTTTAAAAAAAAGAAAAAAATTCTATACGATTTTGGGTGTTTCAGAAATGTAACTTTTGCATGGATTTTAATTGTCCTACAGAGTTCAATCTGAACACCCTTCATTCATATATCCCTTTTCATTGTTTGACACAGTAGCAGATATCATATATTTCTAAGATATGAATTCTTCAATGAAGTTAAAAACTAATATTAATATTTCACCAAAGTTTAATGTGTAACATATTCATCAGAAATAAATTAAGGATTAAATTATTCAGTTAAATTGAGGTCTTTTTTTTTAACATGACTCATTAGTCCACTTAATGGCAGAGTTTTCTCTTCATTAACTTCTAGCATGTTACTCTGTAACAAATTTTTAATAAGTCTGCATAAATTTCTTTTGGCTTTTAGATTTGATTTATGAGAGGGAAAACTTCTCAAAATATTCTGCTTCTGAATTCACTTGTGGGAAACTCAAGATAAATGACAAGGTATAATCACCATGGTTTTTTTCTTTAATAGTTGGACACTCTCTTATATGTAAATTTACCAGGCTGGCAGTATTCAATCTCTTGTCAGCCCGCAGGAAACACTATTCCTTCCCCAATGAAACTCTCAGGTCGCCGCCCCAACCCTTCACTAGTGTTACAGTGTCTAAAGCACCTTTTCTTTTTTTTTTTTTTTTTTTTTTTTTTTTTTGCAATACCTGGCAGGGATTTGAAGTGGTAATTCTCTGTTTTTTGTTTGTTTGTTTTGTTTTTGTTTGTTTGTTTTTAATACACCAGTGAAACACTGAATTATTCACAGGTCTAACAACTATGGCAGATCCAGAGCTGACACAACACTGTCTATGATGAAAATATTATTAACACTAAGTTTGAGGTGCAAGTCTTGTTCTTGTGGGGGGGGTGCAAAGGAATAAACTGTATATCTAGATTTTCATTGTTCATATTCTAAATCTTATTGAACAGGTTTAGCAGATCATTTCGAACAGCAGGAACCAGGATATTTATTTTAAGCAAATACCAAACCTCAAACACTTCAAGCTCTACCATCTCACTTAGATATCTGATACTGTGCCTTTTTATTTGCATGTTTTAACTCTTTTTAAAAATAAACATTATTGGTTTGATTTTGTTTTCTGCTTCTTTAAATTTGTCTTTGAGTCCAAATGCGAGTTTATAGATTATAAATGTTCAGAGACTTGCTTTTGAGAAGTGGGGAAAAGCTAGCCAGAAGCCACCCAGTTCACCAAGTCTGCTATCATCAAAGCAAGTCTGGAGGAGAACAACATTTCATTTCTTGTAGGAAAAGCCAACACTGCTAGAAAACACCTGGCATCCGCTGTAATCTGTTAAATCTTTCTTTGACTCCCATGTTTCATGGTGTTTCTCATCACCTATATAATTCTCATCCAAAATTCTTTATTCTTTTTCTGACAGTTCTTCCTTTTCAGAAAAGCCATGATTATAAGGGCAAATGTGTTCTTATTTGGATTTGCTCATTTTAAGTTTCTGCAACTAAAGAATGCCTAACACATAAAATAGCATGGCAATGTCTCTAAGAATCCATTGCTTAGTATATTATATTACATTACATTATTATATATGTATATACATACATAATACATATACATATTACCTGTATCATATAATTTGCATGTTGTATACATGAAGTCATGAGTATGTGCTTCCAGGGTAATGCGTATATGGCTCACATACAGTAGGCAATTTTTCTATTACTAAACTGCAACTCCAGTTTCCTTTGCACAGATCCTAAATCTGAACATTTTATCAGAAGATCAAGGCATCAGCTTTGTAGAGGAGTTATACATTTTAAAATAAAATATGTAATAAATGTTCTACATGAAATATTTGTCACAAGTCTTCTTCTAGAAAATCACTGTTACATGAGTAGAATGATAAAGTGATTAAAATAAAAATCTGTCAGTATTTCTCCTTCATAGAAAGACAGCTCAGCATTCCTGTCAGAAGTTGGAGGGTATGGAATTACAGCTTTCTTATGCATGATATCTTTGAAAGTATCTGGTATAATGTTCTAATTATAGCAATTGGAGGTGAATATAAAATATATTTTTAGATCCTGTCAGCCTTATTCTCAAAATGTATTCAGGCTATGCGGCGCTTCACCAGTCCCTAGTATCATTCAAAGATCAATCACATCTGGACTGGACTCAGTGAAAACATTTAGTTCCTTACCAGCAATTTTGGTTAAAGATTTGTCTCAGAAATCAGGCATACTTGTAATCTGAAGCATGAAGAAGCCTAAGACAAGGGTTACAAGGTTGAGTCTAGAATAGTATAAACAGTGAGATCTTACCTCATAAAACAACAATAGAAAGAAAGGAAGGAAGAGGGGAAGGAGGGAAGAAGGAAGAAATGACTAGACAATACAATTAAGTTGTAAGATCGAATGCTTCCCTTCTTTATTTTTGTACATTTTTACTACCCTGTACTTCCATGAATATTTGAAGAAACATTTTAAGAGGCTACATTCAATGTGGCCATGTGATTAAATTTCTTAACCATCTCTATAAATGTACCAGCATCTGGCTATAATGGCACAATGCTCTAATGCTATCACTCAAGAAGCAGAGGCAGGCAGCATGCAGACCTCTGTGAATCCCAGGCCAGCAAAGACCATAGAGACAGATTTTGTCTTGAAAAATGATAGCTGCTTACATAGGCAGATTTTCAGTTTTACATTAGTTAAATCTAGTCAAGTCTAGTCTGTTGAAAAACAGGTCACAGGTTAAAATTGAAAAGTAGTGGCTTTCAAATTCTATGACTACAAACAATAATTCTACAGAGCAAGTACACATTTGCTATATACATTCTAAGAGTTTTTTTTCCTTTTTATATTTTATTCTATCTCAAAAGGCAGGCTTCCAATGATCCATATTACGTTGATTTCATAAACCATTTTCCCCTTAGGTTATAACCTGTAGATGTGTGCTCAGACCCTTCTGGCTTTTGGAGTCTATGTTGAGGAGTCGGGTGTAGTCCTGATAGGTCTGCCTTTGTATGTTACTTGTCCTATTTCCCTTGCAGCTTTTAATGTTCTTTCTTTGTTAATCAAGATCAGGTAAACAATTTAAACAGACCTATTATTATTTAGAAGCAGTCATCAAAAGTCTCCCAACCAAAAAAAAAAAAAGCCCAAGGCCAGATGGTTTCATTTCAGAATTCTATCAGACTTTCAAAGAAGGGCTAATAACAATACCCCTCAAACCATTCCACTAAATAGAAACAGAAGGAACATTGCCAAACTCATTCTATGAAGCCACAGTCACCCTTATATCTAAACCACAGTAAAGATTCAATAAAGAAAGAGAATTTCAGACCAATTTCCTTTATCAGCATTGATGCAAAAATACTCAATAAAATACTCACAAGTTGAATCCAAGAACACATCAAAAATATCATCCATCATGATCAAGTAGGCTTCATCCTAGGGATGCAGGGATGGTTTAACATATGAAAATCCATCATATAAACAAATTAAATGAAAAAGACCAAATTATTGTCTCACTAGATGCTGAAAGTCTTTGAAAAAATCCCACACCCCTTCATGATAAAAGTCTTGGAATGGTAGGGATACAAGGTCCATACCTAAGCATAATAAAGCCAATATACAGCAAACTGATAGCCAACATCAAATTAAAGTGAAAGAAACTTAGAGCAATTCCACTAAAATCAGAGACAAAACAAGGCTTTCATTCTCTCCATATCTATTCAACATAATGCTTGAAGTTCTAGCTAGAGTAATAAGACAACTAAAGGAGATCACGGGGATACAAATTGAAAAGGAAGAAGTCAAAATATCCCTATTCGCAGATGATAGGATAGTATACATAAGCAATTCCCATTTTTCTACCAGAGAACTCCTGTAGCTAATAAACACTTTCAGCAAAGTAGCCGGGTACAAAATTAACTAAAAAAAAAAAAAAATCAGTAGCCCTCCTTTACACAAATGATAAACAGGCTGAGAACAAAGTTGGAGAAACAATACCCTTCACAATAGCCACAAACAATATAAAGTATCTTGGTGTAACACTAACCAAACAAGTGAAAGAGTTGTATGACAAAAACTTCAAGTCTCTGAAGAAAGAAATAGAAGAAAATATAAGAAGATGGAAAGATTTCCCATGTTTATGGATTGGTAGGATTAACATAGAAAATAAGTGATCATCTTACCAAAAGCAACCTTTAGATTCAATGCAATTCCCATCAAAATACCAACACAATTATTTACAGACTTTGAAAGAACAATTTTCAACTTCATAAGGAAAAACAAAACAAAACAAAAAACCTAGAATAGCTAAAACAACCCTCTACATACAATAAAAGAACTTCTGGAGGCATCACCATTTCTCACTCAAGTTGTACTACAAAGCAATAGTATTAAAAGCCACGTGCTACTGGCATAGAAACAGATTGGTTGATCAATGGAATTGGATGAAGATACAGAAATAAATCCACACACCAATATACTTTGATTTTTGACAAAGAAGCCAAAATTACACAATGGAAAAAAAGAAAGCATCTTCAATCAATGGCGCTAGTCTAACTGGATGTCTGCAGGTAGAAAAATGCAAATAGCTCTTTATTCATCACCCTGCACAAAACTCAAGTCCAAGTAGACCACATTCAGTTTTTAAAAACAAAGCATTAAATCCAAAGGGATCTCAGGTTTTTTAGTTGTCTCCATCTTACTGTGTTTGTAACAATAAACAAAGTATGTAGTGTTTGTTCATTAATTTTCTAACATGTAAGGTGATGATAATATTGTTAGTCAGTATACATGACCATCATAAGCATCACTAAAATATCATATGCATCATGCAAAAATACACCAGTACCATAAATTTCCAGTGTCTATAAAGGTTGAATGAAATATTCATTAGTGATAATGTTCTGCATTGATACAACAATCATTTATAATTAAAAAATAAACCCTATTATGTCACACTGAAAAGTTCTGTAACAAAATTTTGTTTATGGTTGCACATATAACTGGGTGTTATTTTATGTCATATGTTGTTTCAAACTTCATCTACCTTATTGATACCTAAAATAATCCAAGTAAGAAATCATCTTCCTTATTCTTGAATGCATAGTCCAGATACATAAAATTTAAGTACAGCTAAGATTGTCACTTAGGATATAGCCCAAAGTAGTCTAGTTCCATAGTCTGTAATCATCCATGCTGTATGGGTCACTTCCTGTGAATGTGGGCTGGGCTGAGTTTTCCTAAGGCATACAATTAACAAAAAGAGAGCACGTCTTTAAAATAGGTCTACTAAAGAGTCAGTGCTACAAAAAGGGGAACTGAAAGTTCTTCAGATTGCTGCAGTCCTACTTGGTGGACATTTAATATACATCCTCACATATGAGGTCAAATTAAAACAGACAAAAGCAATGTGCTTTTCTATGATAAGCTACATGAAGAACAAAAGCAGTGCTCTATAAATGTATGTAACAACATCCAGTCAGTCATTCATTTATTAAATGGCTTTTGTGCGTTAGGCAATGGTACTGAAGCCATACAGAATGTTGTTGGCCTGTGTGTGGGAAAGTGTTCTATAGCTTTTCATTAGTGTCATTTGTTTTACAGTTATGAATCTAGTACAGCACAGGCAATTTAATACTGTCTACAAAGTATCTCAGATGTCACTGATTAATGTTGCAGTGCTAAAGTGAAAAATGGTTCCAATTAGAATAGATCCTCCCAATACTTAATAAACCAGTGTTTCAATATGATGCATTTTAATTACACAAAATGAAATAGCCCTTGATATTTCCACCTAAAGGATGTAATTATACGATGACTGTCAAGGCCTGACTGTGGAGCTTAAAATAATAATAGTTGTCTAGAGTGATATGTTTCTCTCCCCCCCCCCTCTCTCTCTCTCTCTATATATATATATACACACACATATGTACATATACATATATATCTCACATGTCATTTATGATGAACACTTGATATGATAGGCAATATTTTTTCTTTAGTTCAATAACTTTACATAAGTAGTAGAAATCAGACCCATGCTAATTTTACAGAAAAATTAATAAATATTACAGTAATTTCAAAGCTATTTCTGTTATGTTAAAATTATTTTAAGCATTATTTTTTTCTGTGAAATCACAATCCTTTTTCTGTCCCTAAAAATTCCTGAGCAACTCATTCAGAAGGAGATTATTACTCATGTCTTTTATACATTTCTTCCTGCCATGTGGACATGAGCCAGCATTGTTGAGGGTTCCCATAAAGCATAGTCGATTTTCTACTCAATAAACTTCACTTTTCTTAAATAATAGCTAACTCTATGGTTATTGTATCACAGATTATAGTCTACTAACCTGTAGACCCTTAAATTCTCTTCTAAAATATTATCTTTCTATCTCTAAAATGCTATCTTCAAAGTCCAGTAGTCAAAGCTTACTTTAACATTTTATCTAAAATCTCAAATATTATATTTGTTTCAAAAATTTGTGACTCATTTCTCTGAAAACATGTTCTGATCTTTTACTAACTGCAAAGTCACATCTCTCTCTAATGTCCATTTTATAAACTATATCCCTTCAGCAAAATTTCAAATGGATCAATTTGTTAAAATGATGGCATACGCATTAACACTTCATCAAAATATAATAGTCCAAAGGAAGTGAAAAATACATTTTATGGAGCAGTGCATGGAGGGGACTGTGATGGAGATGTAACTTGAAGTAATAAATAAACATTTTTTAAAATGCAATTTATGCTTTAATACTTTGCATTTCATTTGCTTGTCTTTCTTTCTTTCTTTCTTTTGCTGTTGTTGTACTTGTTATTGTTATTGTTATTGGTTTTTTTCTTCAAAACAGGGTTTCTCTGTACAGCCCTGGCCATCCTAGAACTTGCTCTGTAGACCAGGCTGGACTCAATCTCAGAGGTCCACTTGCCTCTGCCTCTGCTGGGATTATATGCCACCCCCACTTGGCACTTATTTTTCCAGATCTCAATTACACATTTAAACTCTATCTCATTTTCCAGATTAGCTTTTATTTGTTGTCTATGTACTACAATATTAAGTTACCTTTAAGAGAAGGTAATTCTAAGTTGTTTAATTTCCCAGAGACTATGATATTGCAAATAATTTCAATAACAGTCTATCATTACATAGTAGTTATTATTAAATAACTCATAATAAAAAGTATGAATGAAATACAGACTATAGAGAAACTAGAGTATACTTTTGTTTTTAAAGATATAAAACAACTTTTTACATGTTATATTATTTATTTCAGTAATATCAAGTTAGTTTCAAATACCACTTACTAGGAAATGTCAATGTATAAGCATTTTTTAATTAACACAACTATTCAAATATTTATATAATAATGTAAAATTAGATAATATCCCAATAACTATTTTACCTTTGCGTTATAAGGAATGTAATGTTTTGATAAAGCTTCAGGTGTATGCATCCATGTTTTGTCTGTAACAGAGAAAATGCAGCATTGGATTAAACCACAAATTTCTATGAGGCCATATTCATACATTCTAGCCTGAAGTAAGTCTGACTAGGGAAAGTCATCTTGAATCTTTTTAAATTAAGAATCAGACACCAAAAGAAGACGAGTGACCCAGTTGATTCAGCCTGACAGACTCCCTCAATAGCTGTCTCCATCAAAAGCCTACAACCACAACAACTCAATATCGCTAAGACCGTTCAGCTCTACACAATGCCCCAGCCAGAACCTCAGTAAAGCCTGGAAGTTCAGCTTCTGCCTACAAACTCCTTAGGACATCTAAACAGCTGAGAACAGAAGGACTGAACATAAAAGGATTGTACTAACATTTTTAACCATTTTTCCATTTTGGTTCGGGCCCCAAACAGGTTTACTACGACCCAAATCAGCAGGAAGTCATTTTAAGAGAGCGACGTCCCATACCCAGAGGGTGGGGAGGGTGTTTCTCCACCCCCCCACCTTTTTTGGTTATTTGAAGGACAACTGAAAACTCTGTTATTTAGGGGAAGAGATTACAAGTTGTTAAATGGTCCTGTTTAATGGGTTTTGGAGGTTAGACCCAGGGTATTCCTTCTTTCCCTTTTCTGTATCCTTCTTTATCTCCTATGTAGGAATGCACGGACTTGAGAAAAATTGAGACATAGACATAGCACAGGAAGGACCAAGAAGAAGGGTCAGATTATTGAATATGCCCTTATACCTTTGTATATTGATACAAAATTAGTAGTATATTTGGCTAAAGTGGTATTGACCATTGTTTATTGTGCAAAAATAAGATTGTATTGGACTACGTCGGTATTGATATTTGTATATTGATCCAAAATTAAGATTATAGTTGGCCACAATGGTATTGACCCTTGTATATGGACGCAATATTAAGATTGTATTGGGCCACATAGGCATTGATCTTTGTATATTGATACAAAATTAAGAGTATATTTAGCCACATTTGAATAGATCTTTGTATATTGATACAAAATTAAAGGTAACGCTTCCTAATGGTATCATACCTAGAGATACTTAAAAATGAAATGTGAAGCTCTGGCCTCTTCTTAAACTGTTTAGGATAGTTAAGAAAAACAAACTCCTAGTCATGCATGCATGTCACCTTGTTAGCTACTATGACAGTCTATCACAGATATTCTCTAAGCTACTCAGTAATCAAGTTGTTAAGAGACAAGCAACATTTGCTTATCTAAATACAAGAGATAGATAGGGCATCTTCAAAAACCCCAAGAGATCTGCAGAATATGGCATTCAGAGATGTGGTCTTAAATTAAGATTTTTTTTTTGATATCGTGACATATCAGCTCCTGACAGCACCCCCTATTCTACTCCAAGTAGAAGAAAAGCATCGAAGAATCTCCAGTGTGAGATGGTTGAATTAGTGGCAAGCCTATCTCTTGGCATGTAAAAACTCCTTGCTTCAACTGCAGACAGACTGCTGTCCAAAAAGGACAAAACTTGGTAGCAGGGAAGTCGACAGCCTAGCTCTGCCAAGACAGGGTAGGTAAGTCCTTCATAATCCCTGCTCTACAATAAATGTCTGTCAGAGAAACAGGACCAAAAGGCTGAAGACTGATGCTGGAATGTATGGAGAGAAAATGGGAACTGTCCAGGTAGTCACTGGTTTGTCATTTCTTAGTATTGGAAGCTGCAGGCCCTGCACTTCCTATGTAATCAGATATGTTTATCCTTCTCAGCTCTCTGAGGTGGTTGAAGAAAAGACAGCTTGAGTCTCATAGCTAAATTTTGAGTTGTTTAGGAATCAAGAGGGCGTTCTAGATCTAAGAAGATGGTTATAATAGTGATGCAAGTTAGTATGAAAGCAAAGTCAGTTATAGAACTTTAAACTCATGGAGATGGTTAGAAGGTAGAAGGTTAAAGTCAGGGGCCAAATATGTATGAACTGGACATTGGGAAGGTATACTGGGCCATTTAACTCTCATAAATGTGGCATATTTAATTCTGCTATTTTGTATAGAATTTACTGTTATAAGAGAAAGAACCATTTGTTGGATTGAAAAGGGAAGCTGTTGGGGGGGAAGAGGGTGGAAGGGTGGGACATGAAGGGGGAATAGGGAAGGGTTTGTGACTGAGATGTAACTTGAAGAAAAAAAATAAAGTACTTATATAAAAAAAGAAAGTAAGATATTGTAACTATAAATGATTAAAGTGTTTATTTTTTACTTACTATAAAAGTCATTTAATTTTGTGGGTTATTGTATATAGCTAAGGCTGACTTCAAACTTGCTATCCTGTTACACACACATGCATTTCTTCTGGGCCTCACTGTATAAAAACATCAGGGAGCTATGGGCAGTAAAAATTATGCAACGTAAGACAAGTTATCTTTCTTCTTTTATTTAATGCTTTCATAAATGGGAAGATACATTTCATAATCACGAGATAATAAAAATGACCTATTCTTTTAACTTTAGTCACAGATTTGCGTATTCTAAAAGGAAAAATACATTAAGGAAAAACTGCACTTGCATGAAGTTGAAATACATCAACTGACTATGTTCACAGAAAGTAATAGGCTATTAGGATAACCTCTATTTTAAATTTAGAAAAGCAATAGTTGAAGGTCTGCTATAAAAGTTTATAAAATTAATAATCTTAGTTGTAGTAATTGGAAATAGTAGACAAATGTAATGAAATATCAGCAATAAAATAATTCCAAGTAGGAGATGTTGAAACATGGGGAGTTGACTCAGCAGTAAAGAGTGCTTTCAGAGCAACTATGAGGAACTGAGTTCAGTTCTGTATCATTCATGTATCAGCTTCAAGCAGCACTTCTCATCTCAGCACTGAGGAAGCACAGGAATGAGGAGTGCTGGATCCCAATGTCCACGTGATCTAGCTCAAGTCATGAGTTCAGGATTCAGTGAGAGACCATATCTCAAAGAATAAAATGGTGAGTAACTGAGAGAGACCCCAACATTAACATCTAGCCCAACACATACATGGACACGTGTGTTTGCATGCACAAAAACATATATACATGTACAAAGATAGATTTAACACTAATATGTATTGGATTTTACTTATATTTAAATCATCTATATTTTCATTCAATGTTGTACTTATATATTCCATATAACTTCTCAAATATTCTGGTAAATGTATAAGGGGAGCAAAAAGCTAAGATTTACAAAAAGTACATTCATTACTATTATTATTTTAACACTGTATTTGTTTAAGGGTAAGACTTAAATATTTGAATATATTTTATTTTTCTTCGAGAAATTTTGTGTGTTTATTATTCCTCAGAGAATCTTTAAGTTAAAATCAATATGACAAATAGGATACAGTTAGAATATGTCTTCTTTTGTTTTACTTTTCTAATACAAGGTCTTACTATGTAGCCCTGACTGGTCTGGAATTCACTATGTAGACCAAGCTGCCCTTAAACACTCAAAAATTGACCAGTCTTTGCATGTTAATTGCTAGGAACAAAAGAATATGCCCATATAAACATTATTTTAGTACACATAGTTAAGGAAATATTGGTTCCTAACAAAGTATTTTCAAAATTCAGCTGAGATTTTAAAATTATCATAACAGAAACAATCATGATATCATTAATATGTGTTTTACAAACTGGAGGTGCATACTAATAAAAAAATCACATGTATTCCTGTAATGTCACTTGTTTTAGGATAATACACAGCGTATTTTAAACCTATATTAAAATATTTATGTGCTAGCAATTTTCTAACATAAAACTTTGAAGGCTAAATGTCATCATGGCTATTTCTGGGCATAGATTATAGCAAATCAAAGCTGCATGTTGGTAAAATATTTTGAAAAACATTCATCCAAGTTTTAAAACATAATATTGACAATGTCATTTAATGATTGAAACGTTAAAGGGCTTAGGGAGAGAGATCAGCAGTTATGAACACTTGCTGCTCTTGCAGAGGACCCAGAACCTACACAGTGACTCACAAACTGATAGTAATTCCATTTCCAGAGTCTGATATCTTCTTGCCTCCAGATATGCCATATACCAGGCACACATGTGATACACAGACATACATAGAAGCAAAACACTAATACACATTAAATAAATTTTTAAAAACTTAGATTTTAATCTATTAATCTATTAATAGATTTAAATTAATTAAATTTAATTAATTAATTTGGTTGGTAAAGTGCTTGTTCAATGAGCATAAGGACATGAGTTTAGGTGTTTATTATTCCTCAGAGAATCTTTAAGTTAAAATCAATATGACAAATAGGATACAGTTAAAATATGTCTTTTTTTGTTTTACTTTTCTAATACAAGGTCTCACTATGTAGCTCTGGCTGGAATTCACTATGTAGACCAAGCTGCCCTTAAACTCTCAAAACTCGACCAGTCTTTGCATCTTAAGTGCTAGGAACAAAATCTCAGATCCTCATTCCTCCTGCTAAGAGCTAGGCACTGCAGCTCACAGCTATAACACTAGATGTAGGGAAGATGAAGACAAGAGGATCCCTGGAGTTTCTGTACAGCAATGTAATCAATGGGTGAGCTGCATGCTCAGTGAGAAATCTTGTCTCACAAAAGAAGGTTGACAGTGATTGAGGTTTAGGAAATCATCTGGCATTAATGCCTATACTCTACACAAGTACATATATGTACAAGTGCACACAATCGTGTACATATACACACACAGAGAGAGAGAGAGAGAGAGAGAGAGAGAGAGAGATGGATATATATTCCCCTGGGCCTGGTAATTCCAGAACTAAAAAGGTAAGGAGGTTGACGATAGGTTTGAGGGACAACCTGGGTTACATAATGAACGCTTGGACAATCTGACTACAAATGAGACTCTGTCTCACAAAACAAAACAAAGTAAACAAACAAACAAAACACCCTGTAAATTAAATATTGTACACCAAAACACTGGAAAGGTAAAAGACATCTGAAATATGATATATCATTTTTTTCATCACTTTACACAATCCATCTCATGCCACTTCCTAGGATGATGTAATGTCAGACTGTTGTCATGACAGTTCATTCCTATCCTGAAGCAGGGAGACAGAAGATTCTTCTTTCGAGTCATTGTTACTAGAAGACCTCAGCTGTTGTCTGTCACTGTCTCAGACTCAGTAACCTAGAAAGAGGGTGGGTACAGAGGTGGTTCTAGAGACAGGATAATATGAATATAATGTGATGGTTCCTCTTCACTGTCAATTTGACTGGACTTGGAATCACCTGGGAGATACTATCTGGATGCATTTCAAGTAATTTCCAGAGACGTTTAACTGAAGAGTTGAGGCCCACCCTAAAACTGGTCATCAGCCTCTTGTGTGTTTATAAAGAGAAACAAAAGAGAGACAGGATATTGTTGGGAATCGCAGACACTTACAGCACAGGGATCCAGCAGGCAGCCATTCCTCCTCCTTATACTGATCAGGTTAGGGTTCTGGGACTTACAGCATGCCATAAACAGGAGGAAGGACCCTCAGAGGCCCCCATTTCAGGTATAATGCCAAGGCCAAATGAAGATTTCCCCTCCTGTATAGATAGGTTCTCTCAAAGCATGCAGAGGAAGTTTCCCCTGACCCCTTAAAGGAATAACTTACTGAAATGCTGGTAATGGGATGGAATGAAGGCAGACCATAAGCTAGCATGTGCAGGACAGAAAGAACGGTCAATGGAAAAATAGATAATCTGTTTCAAAGATGTAGGGACACTGAGCCATCAGGCACAGTCCCTAACTACTGCTTTGCAGGCTCAGACAGATGCCTTAACTGAAACTGTGACCAAAGTCTTTACTCTGGCAGCCTCTGGAGGTGGACTCTACCCTGGAATGGGTGGGTCTCGGGGACTGAAAATGTTTTGGACATGGACAGACAGGTCATTTTAAGAGGGAATGCCCTAATAAAGACAGGCAAGGGGTGAATGCTGGCCCTTCACCATGGCCTTCAAGGCCACCTACTGCATGTCCCTGCTGTTAAAAAGGTTTTCATTGACAAAAAGAAAGTAGATACCTCTTTACATTGAAGGAAAAACCCTTCCACCTTTAAACTAGGGGTGAGGTAACCTCCAGCCCCGTTAGCACAGGGAGGGGAATCAGAAGCCCAAGGGTGGATTGAATTATCTAAAGGGCCTTCCCCTGGCTGCAACTCCACACAGAGGCCCCCTAAGCATGCTTGGTGAGGCCCCCAGGGTAAATTGGACGATACCCATTGTCCTAAGGAAAAGGCCCAAAGTGCACATTACTATTGCAGGAAAAAGGTTCTGCTGCCTGACATACACTCATTCTGACTAGACTGTGTTAAGAAAAGGAGGAAGTCCCTCACAGCTGGAAACTTGTCCCTGGGCCCTCAATCTTGGGGGTGGGGGGGAACACCCAGTTGGAGGAAAGCCAGGACTGGCTTATATGGAAAGATGTGGATGGGTCCACGGGGGAGGTTAGCAATTCGGGGGGGGGGGGGCTATCCCTGACACCTACTCTGTTTCCTACAGTTTAATAACTTTCCGCTAGCTGTGCTGCATTGACTGGCTTCAGTGGAAGAGGATGTAATTAGTTTTGATGCCACATGAAGAACTGGGGAGGGTTGGTGGGTGGAGTCCTTCTCTGAGAAGAAGGGGAGGGGAGAATGGGGCCAGATGATGGGTGGGCAGCACTGGGAGGAGAGGAGGGAAGGGGATGTTAAAATGAATAAATGAATAATTGTTTTTTTTTTTTAAGTCTAACCTGTGATTATGATGTTAGAACAGCTTTTAAGGAGTTTTTCAGAATAGTTAAGAAGCATGCAATGCTTATCTATGAAGCATTTTCTTTTCTATCCTTGGACAACTGTAAGACATTAGGGCATCTACAAAGAACATCAGTAAAGGTGATAATTCAGTTTATTGATCCCACAACACTGCCCCAGAGAGATAAGAAAAGGAAAAAACAATAGCTATGTTTGGGTACTAGACGCCATGGCTTTACCTTATACTCTTGAATCAGTTAATTGGACTGCGTGTGTTGACCAAGAAAACTAGATATCTATGAAATAAGAAATGAGCTCTTCCTGAGATTTTTGCCTCTTTAAAATACTATGCACAGTACATATTTATACTACTTAGTGCAAATAACACTTGAATTAGATAGTCTCCCAGTGTGTGACTATGACTTCACATGTTAACTTGAATTTTCTCATAAATTTCAAGTTTTCCATTTCAAACTAAAATTCATTTACATACTACCATTGGTTTTTTTCCTCAGGAAATAAAAATATATTTTATTATGTAATAAACAGCCACAAACTCACCACCTATGGGAACAAACATGACAGACACTTTTTAGGGGAACAAAGATCCTTCATTTGTGGACACTGATAAAGGAACCCTGCTAATCATCCTTTTGACTAAGGAAAGTGAAGACAGCAAGCCAGGTAAGAACTGTTCTCTCTCCTTCCCTTCTCCATGATCATCCTTCACCACTTACTAACAGCACCTAAGGAGTGGAAGGGTGAAAAGACAGCAGAGGCCGGTCTCCCTTACCTGTGAAGGCTTCCAGACCTGACCCGATGAAGGACAGATTTCCTACTAAATGAAGCAGTGAGGATTTTTTTTTTAAAGCATTTATGGGATTATACCTTTTAATTGCTAGACCAAGACTATGTTACTCAAAATGACATAAAGCTTTTTCCATGGTAGAAGGATGAACAGAGGATTGGGTATGTATCTCCATTGTTACTGTGCTTCTCTGGTGTGCATAAAGGCCGAGGTTCCATCCCCAGCACCCATAAAACCAGGTATGGTAAATCTGAGCATACAGTGCTACTGTTTAACACAGGAGTAGATGCTCTATGAATTATTCTTTAACATATAAGAGTCAGAACTAACAGTCAAACTTAAGGTAAAATATCTGATATTAAGTTCTAGCTTGGAGGTAGAACAAAATACTGATCAATAATTTTCTGACTAAGTTAATCATTAAACTTAGTTGGAGAAGAATGAAGCCATGCAGAAATCACTAGTGGTTGTATTTCCAACTTCCCCAGAATTGGCCTCCCACTGTGTCCAAATGTGTCAAACTCCTTCCACCAAATTGGAAAGGAACTTTGGTCCTTGAGATTTGTCAGTGAAAGCCAACCCAAACATATTTCAAGTATATATTGAATTCAAGATAGGGGCCTTGGCCTTAAAGCTTTGAGTAAGGCAAGTGTAATCAGATCTATGCATATGGAAAGGTATGGAGAAATTTGTGAACAAACAGTAATTAATAATCTCATTATACCTTCACAAAACTAGTAGAATGTTTTTCCTGTGCTAAGTCAGTAGCTTTATAGTTTACACTTCCTTGCCCTTCATTACAGTAAATGCCATGGCTGGAAATGTAGTCCTTCAAATAAATAATGAAAAACATTCCTCATTGCATAAAGGGAATTTCCAACTTTATTTCCTGTGTAAATGTCAAAGTTACCCCCATTTTTATTTTTGGTCTGGTCGTGTTGTATGTGTCAGGGTATCCTCTTCTCATTTTAGTTCCATCAGTAGAGCACTTGCCTATTATTCAAGGAGCCTTGAGTTTGATCCCTAGCACATCATAAACAGATGCAACGGTTCATGCCTGTAACCCCAACACACTTGTAATGTGGAGGCCAGATGATCAAAATTCAAGTTCACCCTCCTGACTACTCAATGAATTTGAGGTCAGTAAGGAACACATGAATCCTAAACTATTCAAAGATGAGCCGGAGTTGGATAGGACACACTTCACTTAGCTTCACTAAATAAGATAGAAAGCTAATGCTGTAGTGTCTGGTTCTGGATTCTCTTGTCTATACCCTAAATAATCACAGTTGATTTCACTATCGGGTCTTTTTTAATTTTTATTTTTATTCATTCATTCATTCATTCATTATTTTGGTTTTTCGAGACAGGGTTTCTCTGTGTATTTCTGGCTGTCCTGGACTCAGTAGAATCTGGCCTTGAACTCACAGAGATCCACTTGGCTCTGCCTCCCAAGTACTGGAATTAAAGGCATGCACCACCATGCCCAGCAATGTTGGATCATTTTTTATCACAACACTTAAAGTCAATTTCCAAAACTGTATATGGATAATAATGCAATAATTATATTTTCTATAGTCTTTTTGGCAATTTACAATATCTACTTAAATTTTTAGTATAGAATGCAACCTAATTGCTCATTTCTGTCTGCTTATCTATAATCTTACCTAATGGTCATCTCTTCCAGCTTTTAATCATCTAGAAATTTGATTAACATTATTTAAGTATTCACTTTCAAATTCTCAGAAACAGTTTAAATTGCCCTCTACTTGAAAACTCCTGATTGCTAGAGAACATATAGTATATTCATATGTATTGTGAACTAAGCATGTTAACTCTACTTTTTAATTAGATTACAACCAAAACATATTAATTTATAGTACTTACAGACATGAATTGCTTTACTTGTATTCCTTACAGATGTGAATTGGTTTGATAGATAGGAAAAGCAAATATTGCATTTGAGCTTTATTAGAAGTACTGATATGATTCCCACTATCTCTTACCTTTCTTCCTGCTGAAAGCACGGTTCATGATGTGGAGCCTCGGAACTTCTTGGCTCAGTGACACTCAGAATCCTGTTAAAACATAAATGAAACATTCACAACCAACCTCTTCTGTGTTGGAAAGGAGGTGGGTTTGCTGTTTTGAGAAAAAGTCTTGCTATGTAGCACAATCTGGCTTCAAATTCAGGGCTATTCTCTTGCCTCAGCCACAAAAATGCTAAGGTTACAGTAGGTACCACATAGTGACCAACACACCCAGCTATTAGTGTATTTTAAATTACAAAGCTTTTAAGAGGTGTTAAGTTCTCAAGAGGCAATAGTCCATTGAATTCCACAGGGCAACAGATGAGGATAAACATAAATATGTAATGCTATGAGGGACACAGTTAAGTTCAATGTCAGCTAAAAGTCCTCCAAGGCATGTATGTTGTTTGTTATATTTATCTGTAAATTTAAGGAAGAAGGTTACTTTTCCTTTAAATTTGTTAAAAATAAATGCAGTCAAGTTTGGAGTTCTCCTTAGCAACAGAGATAGATAGGAAAAAAATATTATGTTTTTAAAAGCAAAATCATTTTATAAATACATTCACACACATTACAGATTGGCTGAGGAACTTTTGGTTTTGCAAAAGGGGCTATCCAGCTTGCATTCTTCATTTATTCAGCTAATGTTTTCATGTAAAAATCACTTCTAGATACTGTCTCAAAGGAATCACGCAATAACAGTTTATGGGGAGTTTAAGGCTAGAACTTTTCTTTGGGGGTTCATGGAAGAGTTGAGTTTATGGATGAATATAGAAGGAAAGTTTTCTTTAAAGAAGCAGGCATCTTAAACTGATATTTCATGGGCCTTTACTTTTAGTAGAACCGGTTATTGCTGCCAGAATATTCCAAGGTGACTCAAAAGTCTTTTCAGAATTAAAAGTTATTATTCTTTCATAACTTGGATTGTCATTTTTTAAACTATTACTTCAATTATATGAAGTTAAAATATTTGTTTTATCATTTGCTTCCAAGAAAAATCTTGATTCACAGAAACCAACGAGAATTCAGGAACTCAACTGAAGATCTCCATTCTGTGTACTTCCAAATTTTTCAAATGGTGGGAGAGCAAGGGGATTCGGAGTAAATAGATCTTTAACAGTCTGTTCACTGATGCCCAAAGGAAAGCTGACAAATGAGAAAGACCAAGAGCTAACTATGACTCTGGAAACACCTTTCCCACCACATTCCTAAACTCGGTCTTGCCACTGTCTTATGATAATTGTATCAAGCCACTCATCCTGAGAATGTCAGTCAGCATAGAAGCTACTATTACAAGGAGACTGTCAACACTCAAACGAGCCCTTAAAGCATTGACTATACAACAACATTGTTGAGATGACCTGTTATGTATTCTAAATGTAAATTAATTGCTCCCAGAGTCCTGCTTGCTGTAAGAGATACATCAAGTGATGCAGCTACTTTGCTTGCTAACCATTGTCACTGATTGGCTTTAGTAAAATGTTGAGGCCTGTGATTGGGCAGAGAGAGAGGTAGGCAGAGCAAAAGTTGGTGGACTTTGGGAGCATAGAGGATCATGGGAAGAAGAAGCCAGGAAGTGGAAGGAGAAGACTCGCCTTGGGTTAGATAGAAGAACATCATTCCACATGGCCTGGAACATCAGCACACCCTGGTTTTATTTGGAGAATAGTGTTAAAAGTAGGCTTAGATGGATTTAAATTACATAACCCAGGTTTAAGCTTGTTAAAATGCATCAGGTGTCCCTGTGCAATCATTTAAAATGGCAGGTTAAGGATTAACACTGTTTACCAATTAACTATAATATAAATACTGGAAATAACTTAATTAATTATTTCAATACAACACCTCTCACCAATCTCATATTTTAAATATTTACTTACGTACTAGAGGAATTTCTAGTCCAGAATGATATAACCCATTTGGATCTGAACAATCTTGCCTAAAATTAAGCTCTAAAAAGCACACAGATAGTCTAGAGATACCTGCAGAAAATTATTTTCTGAAGAACCATCCTTAAAGTTTAGAGAAAGCAGCACCCATTACACAGAAGCAAATAGCAAGGAGAGAAGCTAATGTGTAAGAGAATTAGATTGGTAAAAATTATTTCACTTTATCAGTGAGGAAGCCAGAGTTAAAGGTAACAAATTTTACAAGGAATGAAACTGTTCCAAAGAAAATTCTTATTTCCAAACCATACTCAAGAATATTTGAAAGATTATGGAATTATTCCCACCCAGGAAAGTAAAATTAAAATAAACTAGAATTCTTTCTCTATACATACACATGTACATCTTATTCAAATACACATACATATATATATACATATACACATATAATATATACATATACATACCTAATACATCTGTTACATATATTTGTTATAATATACTATTCACAAAAATATATAATTAAAATCAGAAGTGCAAACAAGCCAAAAATAAAATCCAAAATAAAGAGAAAAAGCAATGAAAACTGACCCAGAAAAGAAAAATGGTGGATGTCTGAGGTATGCATTTGACCTATGCTCATGTGAAGAAGCCTGGGCAAAAATCAAGGAATTGTTATTTAGAGACAGATGTATTTTTCCCAAACTTCTAGTTATAATTAATATCAGATAAGAAATTGCAATGGAAAGAAGAGTAGAACCTAAGACACAGGCACAGAAACTACAGGGAAACAGAGAGGGGAAGGCTGTAAAGAAAGAGGGGAAGAGAAAAGGAAGAAGGAAGTTACCAGGGAGAGCTGTGGGAAAACTGAACTTCTGAACTGTGGGAAAATTCATATTATGATTATGGAAACTAGATGTGAATTTATTATTAGAACTTGTAAAAATGCTCTTAATTTCATTTTTATCCTTGCGATTCCTGTGGAATCAATGTTCCAGGAACTGTTTGGAAGTATTAAAAGGGAGGGTGAAGTAAAAGCCGATTAATACACACATGACACTTAATAGATCTAAATAACCTTAAGATCTTGTTGCTTACAAAGATCATGTCATGACCATTAAATGTGGTCAATATTTAGTTATAGATAGGAAGGTAAACTTAGTGAAATAGAAAACAAAAGGCTGCTTTTGTGAATAACAAACATACACTTAAATTGTGTGTACTCTCAAGTCTTTTATTTGTGTAAAGGCAATTTTGTCAGGAAGTTGTTAGAGGATGCCAGGAATCTTAAATCCTATTCGCACCATTCTCCAAAGTGATTCAAAGCAGGTACTGGAATTATTGAAACCTGGTAGTGTGCAAAGAATAATAGCTTCCTAAGTTCTGCTAGCAAAATACAGCTTGTTTGTGATGTTTGTCTTATGTAATTAGTGTCTATTGTAAAGGCCCTGCTCAAATCCCCCAGTAGTGAGACATGTCCTACCATGTTCTGCAACAGTTGATAGATCACAAAAAAGGCCTAAGAGGAGGAGCATCTGGGTTCTCAGTTTAATGAATCAAACAGAAGTTTGATATATGCACCCTATCTTTCCTGACATTTAAAATTCATGAAGTTTAAATGGCTTTATTTAGATAACAGCTTCTTTTCTAAGAGGATTTTGGTAAGGCATATCAAAGGTTATTTCTACATCTGTAGCCCTCTCATTGTATAGTAAGAACTTGGGCCAACACTGACTGACATAAGGTTTTGAAGCTATCCTAGGACTAGAACTTGGTGTTCATTTTCTGGTATAAGCCTGGAAGGAGGTAAACTACTTAGTCTCCCAGCAAGGACATTTATAGGTTCCTGTGTACTTAGTGCCAGAAGGTGACACAATTTGATCCTTATATAGTACTTCACTGTGTGTATTATCCTCAGCTAGACTTCTCAGCCTCTGGCCATGTTTCAGTAGTTGCACATTTAGGTTTTCATTATGACTCTTTCCAATGTCAACTATACTACTTTCTTCCAACAGTTTCCATTATGATCCCTTCTGTATCCACGTCCTAGTGACTGAGAACTGTGGAATTCAATTACAGAGGAAATGCTGTCTTTGGCAAAACCTTCTGAATACCTCAGAAAGACTATAATAAACAGTGTTAATGCTGTTAGATTTTAAAAATAAAGACCACAGTTCTTTACAGCTAACATGTGCATTTAATTTGACCGCTACACACAAAACAATGGTATAAACTTTTGACTCAGTTCCGAATATTCTGTGTAGCTAGTGAACTTTAAAAGAACTTGACATTTGAATCTTTTTTCTTGGAAGAAGTGTTGATACGTTGGCAATCTGACAATAGATACAGCTTTTAAATTACTCTAAATGCTAAAACTTGGTAATTATAAGTATGTCTGAACTTATTGCTTTAATTGTTTTGTAAATATTTTAAAGACTGCTTTGTTTATGATAAACATAAAAACAATTGCTCTTTTTAAAATTATTATAATCATCCTTTGATTTGTTTAGGATTTTTCTTAATTTAATTTAATCTTAATTTCTTAACAGAACAATTTTTTCATAATGAACTCACAAAAACCATACAAGGCTTCATAATGACCATACAGAAGCTCACTGAGATGTAAACAACTTGGACCTGGGCTATGGTTTGAGACTACTATTTTTAGTTTTTAAAACAGTCCCAGAAAATATATTTTGTCCAACTTAAGTGGGAGTCCAGAATAATGGAAGTCATTTTTCTGAGATGGAATCAAGGCATAGGGAAAGGAAGTCTTCAGATATTCACACAGGGAAGCCATGATTTCCTCACTGTTGGGAACAAGGACAGATGTACTGTCCGGGCCTCCACACAGGATGAGTGGACAGAGAAAATGGCACCGTCCATTTCTGCCATTGCCATCATGACCATTTCGTTTTAACTTTAGTGTGACCATATAAGCTCAAATAAGTTAGTTTTCTACTTTGCTTACCTAGTAGTGCTTTGATTATATCTGATAAATTATTTCTCCTAAGAAATTGCTTTGTGCTCATCATCTGTTGGCAAATAATGTACTTGACATTAGGACTGTGACTTTGACAACAAACAAAACTTCAAGAAATTCTCCTATCTCTTCCAAGTCCAAACACAGCAAAGACCATTTCCAGGTGACTTAGATGAGACTCAGGGTTCTCCTTGTAGTAAGCAGAAGCAATTGTGGTCCTGCAAGCCTTTTTCTTCACTCAATATATGGTTCTCTGAACAAATAACTGGAAACCAGTACTACCTATTTTTACTCAATCTCAGTTTTATTCATCTCTCTTTGACAGAGGATCCCAGGATGTGGGACTTGCCCACAATCTCATCATCCCCAGCACTTCCTTCCTGGACTTCTGACCTGAAGATGAAACATTCTCAGATCTACTGTCCCAAGTCACAGCCTTCTTTCTGCCAGCCTACCTTACACCCATTTTTCCCCATACCCTTCTTTATATTTGCTCAAATTGTAACTGGCATGTTCTACCTGTCACATTTGTCCTTCTCCCCTTAGAGAAATAATTTTCTCAAACACTGTCTTCTTACCTAAAGCTAGATTTATTTTTCATGTAACATACCATTTGAATATATTTGGAAAACTTTCTGCCAACTAACCTCCACCTACTTTGTTGAACTAATTTGAAAAATCTTCCTTCCTTTCAGGGCATCCATTCAAATAAAGTAACCGTTTTATGCTTACACTAATGAATGCTTTCATATCTTTGTCTACAACAAGCCATGAAATGAATTAGAAATACAATGCCCTGGGAAAATATATGAATCTTGAATGCTAACAGTTTTCTCCTTTTTCATCCTTAGCACTTAGGAAATATCTATATAAAATATTAGTTGAATTCCAAACCAAAAAAACAAACAAACAAAAAACCTAAAAAACCAAAAACAAAAAAACAAAAACCTGTTTCTTAAAACAGTACACATTCTACTAATATGAAAAACAAGTATTTCCCAAATTTGCTGAAACTATTGAACAGTTTGAAAGCATTTTATTTTGAAAATATAATCAAAATAAATAAATAAGCTTTTTATTTATTTACATTATTCAGTACAAGTAAAAGGGCCCTGAGCTGATACTGACCTGAATGCCCCTTTCTGAGGCACCAGAAAGGGCTATGCAAGCTTCCAAAGGAGGAAAGTAGCCAAGAGTCCTACCTACTTATGACATCTATGAACCACATCAATGGCCAGTGTGGAACAATAACCTTACAAAGGAGTAGTAGCAAGAATATTTTGGAGGTACCAATAGCCCTAATTCGACTTAACATCTACTCAACAAGAGGGAAAACATGCCTTACTGGAAACCTCGTTAAATACTCAGTGCTAGTTAAGTATTGATTATTGGAGGAGAACGTACAACCGTCACTTTACTAAACCATTCTAATCCCTAACTACACTCTATTTGCCTTTATGCCCAAAGATAACTATATTCCTCACCTCTTCAAGGAACCTAATGTTTGCAACAGATGGAGAATACTACAGAAAACCACAAACAATCAAATGTAGAGTTGTGTATTTTACTCCCACAGAATACACATCTACAAGGTAATACTGCACCTAAGGCCCAGGGAACATTGCAAAAGAGGGGTAGGGATATTGTAAGAGCCAGAGGATCAGGAAGTTTTTTGTGAAATATGTCTCCTACTAATGTCAGAAACTACACCCATAAAGTCTTACCTACATGACTACCCAAATATGAGATAAACAAGTACAAGACCAGTGTACATGCCAAAGTGGAAAGGAAAAATCCAACAAGACTTCAACTTTTCACAAAGTACTACAAGCAACTAAGGAATGCTAAGAGCAGGAGAAATAGTCTTTTTCAGGGAAGAGCACACCAATTGGCTGTCCAATATCAAATAGTCATCTCTGAAAATATATGCATGCAAGTAACGTTATATGCAGATTGAACAGGTTATATTTATGTATTTAGGAACACACACATACACATGCAAACAAATGCAGCAATTAATGAAAAAGGAGGCCATAAGTTTGAAATAGAGCAGCAAAGACAGGTATATAAGAAAGATTGGAGTGGGGAAAGAGAAGAAAAAATTGATATAATTTCAAATCAAATTTGAAAAATAATTAAAAATAAAAAATAAAAGATTGTTCTGCTACTGCAAATATACCACATATTAAAATATAAATACATGAGTAAAGATGATGAACACTTTGAAGAAACTGTGTCTATTAAATTAACATGTAAGGATAGTAGTGGTCAGTCTCTAAGAAATACTTCTACTGAAAGAATCTGTTTAAACAATAAAATGTTGAAATATATACAAAATGAGCAATCCGTTAGTACCTTTGTTTTCAAAGAAATGTTTCATTCAGTTCAAGTAACTACTATGATTATCCTAGCTCTAGAAAGGGGCTAACAACTGATTCCAGAGAAATAGAATGATATGCTTAATTTAGGCATAAAATGTCATTGAAATGAATCCTTAATATGAAAAGACAATGAGATTATATCAACATTTGACACACTATAAAATTAATAGGCATTTAAAAACCATTTTGTCTTCTATTATCTCCCATTTAGAAGAGTAGGATAGGTGGGAGAGAGGGGAGAAGGTGGGAGAGTGGGACTAGGACGGGTGGAGAGAGGGGACTATGATGGAGATGTAACTTGAAGTAATAAATAAAGATTAAAAAAATAAGATTTCTAAATAGATTTAAAATACATATTTTATGGTTCTATTGAGAGTCTTCTTTTAGAGTATCCTTGACACATTCTCTGACAAATTATAAAGAGATCACTTTGGTCTTTGTGATAAATGATAGGTCAGTTTGATTGCATAATCATTTATTTATTGATACCTTTAAAAATATTTCTTTAGGCACAGAGAATGTATCTAAGAGGGGAGAGTAGTTGCCTACAATGCACAAGAATAAGAAAAGAATAAGCTAGTAATAAGTGAACAAGATAAAACATTTTTGAAAGTATAAGTTAATGAAGTGCTAGTGGATAGTAACTTGCACTTGGAAAACTTCAAGAAACAGTGCATTTAATTGAGAATTTAAAAATACTAGCACTTTAAAACTGGAAGGCTAGTTTTTCGAAACAGGGTTTCTCTGTGTAGCCCTGGTGGTCCTGGAACTAGTTCTGTAGACCAGGCTGGCCTCGAACTCACAGAGATCCACCTGCCACTGCCTCCCAAGTGCTGGATGTTTTTAAAATTGTGAGGCAAGTTAGTATGAAAGCTGAGTTAGTTATAGAACTTTAAATTCATGAAGATGGTTAGATAGTAGAATGTTAAAGTCAGGTGCCAAATACATATGGACTGGACATTGGGAATGTATGCTAAGCCATATAACTCTCATAATTGTGGCCTATTTATTTCTGTTGCTTTGTATTGTATTTATTGTTATAAGAGAAAGGACCATTGGTTGGACTGAAAGGGGGAGCTGTTGGGGGGAAAAAGATATATCTTAAACTAAAAAAAAAAAGGTAGAGAATGGGGGGTTGAGGGGGAAGAGGGTGGAAGGGTGGGACAGGAGGGGGGAGTAGGGAGGGGATTATGATTGAGATGTTACTTGAAGAAATAAAAAATAAATTATAAAAAAAAAACTGGAAGGCTGTTGGTTCTAATGCCTAAATCAGCCAGATTGGGGCCTATATAGTGCCTGCCCAAGCCAGACTCAATTTTAGAGACCTGTCTCAAAAATGCAGAAGTCCAGACCCTTCTGCACTATATCATCCTGGTGATGGCCCTGCCTGACTGCAGCCACGCTCATTTAGTTTATTGGCCCTCTCTATACCTTATCTCTTACTTCACTGCCTATGTAACCTCACAATACACTTTCACCCTGTGCCTCTCTCCTATCCTATAAAAGAAACTCCCTGTAACAATAAAAAAACGAGATCCTGCCTCCGTGGGGCTCCTAACTCAGTGTGTTCTCCCCTGCGGGTGGTAGGGGGTTTGGGCCCTGACACTCATCATCTTGCTCAGCCCCAGAGCAACGGCCTGCTGGTCCAGCCCTTCCTCCATCGCCCAAACCTGCTGGGGGTGAGCGACCAAGCATAAGTCAAACTAGAACAATATGCAAATAATTCCTTAAAAATAAAATAACAAAAGTCATACCAACACATCGACAAAAGAAAAAAATTGTTAGTTTATAGACTTGTAAACCGAGCATCTAGAAACAAACAAGATGCATACTGGTATCAGAAAGTGCAAATTTAAGCTACTGTAACTCTTACAAACTTAACAAGCAATGTATTCTACCACTGGTGATGAAAAAAAGATTCTAACAAATGATTTCACTTCAAACAAATCACCATTTGTACTTCGAATCAACAAATACCTGTAACAGTGTTTGTAGCCTCAATCCACTTAAAGCAGAATGTGGTCTACTGGATTCACATTAAGGAACAAAGTTCTACAGTTAATTCTGAGGCACAGCCAGTGTGAAGAATAAATGGGGCAGTTATTTTCAGGCAGTATTGTTGACAATCTCTCACTAGCATGTCTTATTTTAATAGCAGTTTTAACAAAGTCAGTATTCATGTACATATAAATCTCCATTATTGGATATGTATTCCAACAGACTTCAATCAGGCAGAGAGAAGGTATGTGTGAGGAACTTCATCAGAGTATTCAGTATGGTACTAAAGAGTTCCTATCTTGAAATCCATCCTAAGAAGAGGAATTAAGAAAAATATTTTAGTATATCATGCAGTACTATGCAGAATAATCACCTTAAAGTAATAATTGAATTCATAAAAACATCAACAAACCATAGAAAAAAATTGACTTCAAAAACTAAAATGAACCAAGTAATTGATTGCAAAATTAAATGTGTATGTACAAACTAATAATTATTTTTATTTCCCATAAAGTACCATGAATCAATAACTGTGGTAAATACAGAAAAAGAGGAAAATGGCATGAAACATTAAAACATTACAAAAAGATAGTGACCTTGAACAGGACTAATCAATATAACTGTTTCCAAAGTCCTAAGAAGTCAATTTTTTTCAATCTTTGTGACGGCATCAATAAAGACACCTTGACAGTAAGTTGGTATCAGAGCCTAGTCTTTGAAGACAGAAAAAGACAGAGGCTCCTTTGATATGAGGAAATCACAGGTACCAATGCCAAAGACATCTAGACGAGAATGCCACTACTCAGCATTTCTTTTATTCAGGTTCTTTGATATCTCACAGAAGCTTTCAAACATTTCCTACACTTAGGTTAGATCTTTTTTTTTTTAATAAATAAATTTATTTATTTGTTGCTTCAGGTTACATCCCCATCATATTGTCCTCTTTCCCCCCTTCCCAGCCCTACCCTCCCACCCTCTACCTCTAACCCTTCCACCCCACTTCTCTGGAGTGGGGTGTCCCTACATAACAGTCCCACACCCCAGTTCAGAAGTCATATGAGGGGCAAGAGCCTCCTCATACACTGGAGACCTACAAGGCAGTACCACCAGTAAAAAGTGTCTCATTGCCAAGGAGAGAAAACTAAAAAACAAACAAACAGAAATTAAAAAAAAAAATAAAAATTTAAAAGTCTATGTCCATGTTCCCTTTGGTGCGTTGGTTGTAGTATAGATATCCTGTACTATATAGCTAAAATCCATGACTATAAGGATGTCATGTGCATGCTTCTGAGTCTGGGTTAGCTCACTCAGGATGAGCTTCTCTAGTTCCATCCATTTGGATGCAAATTGCATAATTTCATTGTTTCTGATAGCTGAGTAATATTCCATTGTGTAGATGTACCACAGATTTTTAATCCATTCTTCAGTTGAGGGACATCTGGGTTGTTTCCAGTTTCTAGCTATTACAAATAAGGCTGCTATGAACATAGATGAGGAAACTTCCTTATGATTCCGTGAGGAGTCATTTGGTTGTATACCCAGAAGTGGTATGGCTGGGTACTGAGGCAAAGCTATTCCAAGATTTTTTAAGATACTGCCATACTGACCTCCATAATAGTTGCACAAGCCTACACTCCCACCAGCAATGGAGGAGGGTTCCCATTCACCACACCCTCGCCAGCATGTGCTGTCATTTGAGCTTTTGATCTTAGCCATTCTGACAGGTGTGAGATGGAATCTCAGAGTCGTCTTGAGTTGCATTTCTCTGATGATTAAGGATGTTGAGCATTTCTTCAAGTGTCTCTCCGCCATTAGGGATTCCTCCTTTGTGAATTCTCTATTTAGCTCTGTCCCCCATTTTTTGATTGGATTATTTGGTTTCTTGGCATTTAATTTCTTAAGTTCTTTGTAGATTTTGGATATTAGCCCAATGTCAGATGTGGGGTTGGTGAAGATTTTCTCCTAGTCTGTAGGCTGCCGTTTTGTTCGATTGACAGTGTCTTTTGCCTTACAGAAGCTTTTCAGTTTCATGAGGTCCCGTTTATTGATTGTTGGTCTCAGGTCCAGAGCTGTTGGTGTTCTGTTCAGGAAGTTATCACCTGTGCCGATGAGTTGAGGGTTTTTCCCACTTTTTCTTCTAGTAGATTTAGTGTGACCGGCCTTATGTTAAGGTCTTTGATCCAATTGGACTTAAGTTTTGTACAAGGTGATAAGTATGGGTCTAATTTCATTCTTATACAAGTGGACATCCAGTTGGACCAGCACCGTATGTTGAAGATGCTGTCCCTTTTCCATTGTGCAGTTTTGGCTTCTTTGTCAAAAAGTAGGTGGCCATAGGTGTGTGGGTCCATTTCTGGGTCTTCAATTCGATTCCATTGATCTACTCGTCTGTTTCTATAACATTACCATGCTGTTTTTACTACTATTGCTCTATAGTACAACTAGAAATCTGGGATGGTGATACGTCCAGTTTTTTTTTTTTTTTATTGTACAGGTTTGATTTAGCTATTATGGGTTTTTTGTTGTTCCATATGAAATTGAGAATAGCTCTTTCCAGGTCTATAAAGAATTGTGTTGGTATTTTGATAGGGATTGCATTGAATCTATATATTGCTTTTGGTAGGACGGCCATTTTTATTATGTTGATCCTACCTATCCATGAGCATGGGAGATCTTTCCATCTTCTAAAGGTCTCTTCAATTTCTTTCTTCAAGGGCTTGAAGTTCTTGTTGTACAGGTCCTTTACTTGCTTGGTTAGAGTTACCCCCAGGTATTTTATATTGTTTGTGACTATTGTGAAGGGGGTTGTCTCCCTTATTTCTTTCTCAACCCATTTGTTTGTTGTATAAAGAAGGGCTTCTGATTTTTTTGAATAAATTTGTATCCAGCCACCTTGCTGAAGGTGTTTATCAGCTGTAAGAGTTCTGTGGTGGAATTTTTGGGGTTGCTTATATATACTATCATATTGTCTGCAAATAGGGATAATTTGACTTCTTTGTTTCCAATTTGTATCCCCTTGATCTCCTTTAGTTGTCTTATTGCTCTAGCAAGAACTTCCAGTACTATATTTAAGAGATTGGTGAAAGTGGGCATCCTTGTCTTGTCCCTGAGTTTAGAGGAAATGCTTCAAGTTTCTCTCCATTTAATTTGATATTGACCACTGACTTGCTGTATATTGCCTTTATTATTTCTAGGTTAGATCTTAAGGGGATATCTTACTTCTTCCTTTTCCCGAGATAAATGCTGCCAGCTTGTTCATCATACCTGTATTCCTTCAGTTTTTTCTAGAGTTGTGAAACAATGACTGGACACTTAAGAGACTGAAGTCTCACCAACCAATCAGAACCCAATCTATAGTTTCTCTTTACTCATTTCTGGAGGGAACAGAGACTGCTCTCTAGCTCTTTTTTTCTCATTAATTAATTTATTTGTTCATTTTACATCCAAATCACAGTCTCACTCCCTCCTCTCCTCCCAGTCCTACCCTCCCACTCATTTCCCGTATTCTCCCTCCCATTCTCCCAAGAGAAGGGGAGCTACCCCTATGGTATACTAATCCACTCTGCCATATCAAGTTGAATCAGGACTAAGTGGCTCATTTTCTACTGAGGCCAGACAAGGCAGCCCTACTAGAGGAAAGGGATCCAAAGGCAGGCAACAGAGTCCCAAGTCAGAGACCATCATTTATGGGTACATAATATAGAAATGATAATATAAAAGGATAAATTATTGAATCTTTTCCTATAGATCCTTGTTATTAATACAAAATTAAGATTATAGACATGATATAAGAATGATGGGATGTTTTGGTTAGGTATTGTACCTTTGTAATTCTTAAAAATGCAAGGTAAAGTTCTAGTCCATTTGACAGGAACTATCACAAACCCTCTAGGATAATTAAGAAATTCAAGTTGACAGTCATTCAAACTTGTGATTTTATTAGGTATTAGATTAGTTAATCTCAGCTATTTTCTAAGTTAATCAGATATTAAGTTGTTAGAGACAAGCAACATTTGTACATTCAAAAATACAGAGATGTATAGATGGTCTTCACAAACATCAAGAGATCTATAGAATGTGGCATTTAAAGATATTTTTTATTATTTTAAAAATTCTTTGACATGAGACTGTCAGCTCCTAACAGTTCCCATTGGATAGAAACTGGGGACTGTTTGTCTGTCATTCAGCCAGATGTCTGTCATTTCATAGTTTAGGAAGTTGCTTGCTCTGTACTTCCTACTTATTCAGATATACTTACTCTTCTCATGTTTCTGATGTGATTGAAGACTACAGAGTTATAACCTATGTTTTAGGGTTAAGATGATTTTAGTTAATAATGAAAGTTAGGATGGAAGTTGAATTAGGTATAGAACCTTAAACTCCTGAAGATAAGATAAATAATAGAATATATTTCCTAGTTGACCAGTCAAATACATATGGACTGGATATTGAGAATGTATGTCATACCTTTTAGTTTTCATAATTGTTTTTATTGTATTTATTTTATTGTATTTATTGTTACTGTATTGTATTTATTGTATTGTTATAAGAAAAAGAGCCTTTTGTTAGGCTTAAAGGAGGAGATATTGGGGAAGGTATAATAAGGGCTGATTTCAATGTTGAGATCTGGTTACTGCCCCTTCTGAGGCATTCTCTGATTGGTTGAATAAATGCTGAGGCCTGAGATTGTGCAAAGGCAGAGGTAGGTGGGACTAAGGTGAGGGCTTCTGAAGGAGAAAGCCTTAGGTGAAAGAGGCCTCCAGTATCCAGAAGCAGCCTCAAGAAGAAGCCTCTAATAGATGAAGTAGAAGAAGCCTCTAGCAGCTAAAATAAGAAGCCTTTAAAGAAGCCTTTTTAAAATAAGAAGAGAAGCCAAGAGCAAGAAAGAGACACATGATGGGGTAGATGAAAGATCATTCCATGTGACCTGGAACATCGGCATAGCAAGGAGAAAAACAGCCCAGGGCACGTATGTATATTATATGGGGCTTTATTCAGAAATAGAATTAAGAGCTAGCTTAGATGGGCCAAGATTGCTCAATTCAGGCCAAGGCTTGTTAAAATCCATGTGGTGTCTGTGTGCACATTTATTATAATTTAAGGATTAACTGCCACCGAACCAATTAAATATAACCTAATACTAGTAAATAATTTTATTAATTATTTCTACAGTCCCTGCTCCAATTGCTAGGGGACCTACTTGAAGAACAAGCGGCCCATCAGCTTCATATGTGTAGAAAGCCTAGGTCAAGTCCATTCATGTTCTTTTGTTGGTGGTTCAGTCTCTATGATCTCCCATGGGCCCAGGTTATTCGGCTCTGTAAGTCTTCTTGTGGTGTCCTTGACCCCCCTATTTCCCTCATTCCTTTCCCCTAACTCTTCCACAAGACTCCCTGAGTTCCATTTAATGTTTGGGTGTGGGTGTCAGCATTTCTTTCCATTATTGGCTGGATAAAGTCTCTCGGGTGACAGTTATGCTAGATTCCTGTCTGAAAGGATAGCATAGTATCATTAATAGCATAAGGGGTTGGTTCTCTTCCATGTAGTGGGTGTCAAGGTGGACTAGTCATTCCCTCAATCTCTGATTCTTCTTTATCCCTGCACATCTTGTAGGCAGGACAAATTATGTGCTGAGGTTTTGTGGGTGAATTGGTGTCTCCCTCCCTCCACAGGAAGTCCTGTCTGGCTACAGGAGGTGGCCACTTTAGTCTCAGCATCCCCTGCTGCTAGGAGTCTTAGTTACTAGGGTCATGCTCATATTCTCTCAGGAGCCTCCCCCATGCTAGGTCTCCAGCTTGTCCCAGAGATATCCTCTCACTAGTTTCTCTGTCTATGCCTTCTCCCACCCAATTCCCTGTCTCAGGTTCTGAGATCTGTTTTATTTCCCCTTCTTAGAGGGATTCAAGCATACTCCCCTGACTCCTCCTTGTTACTTAGCTTCTTTGAGTCTGTGGATTGTAGCATGGTTATCCTATACTATTTGGCTAATATCCACTTATAAGTGAGTACATACCATGTGTGTCTTTCTAGGTCTGGGTTACCTCACTCAGGATGATATTTTTGAGTTCCATCCATTTGGCTGCAATTCATGGTGTCCTTGTTTTTAATAGCTAAATAGTATTCCTTTGTGTAAATGTACTACAGGTTTTTTTTTAATACATTCTTTGGTTGAGGGACATCTGGGTCTGTTCTATTTTCTGACTATTGCAACTAAAGTTGCTATGAACATAGTTGAGCAAGTGTTCTTGGGGTTTGGTGGAGCATCTTTGGGTATATGCCTAGGAGTGGTATAGCTGGTTCTTGAGGTAGAAGTAGTCCCAATTTTCTGAGAAACCGCCAGATTGATTTCCAAAGTGGTTGTGCAAGTTTGCACTCCCACTTGCAATGGAGGAGTGTTCCTTTTGCTCCACATCATCGCCAGCATGTGCCTTCACTTCAGGTTTTTATGTTAGCCATTCTGAGAGGTATAAAATGGAATCTCAGAGTCGTTTTGATTTGAATTTCCCTGATGACTAAGGATATGGAGCATTTTTTTTTTTTTTTTTTGAGACAGGGTTTCTCTGTGTAACAGCTCTGGCTGTCCTGGTCTCACTTTTGTAGACCAGGCTGGCCTCGAACTCACAGAGATCCACCTGCCTCTGCCTCCCAAGTGCTGGGATTAAAGGTGTGAGCCACCACCGCCCAGCCAGGAGCATTTCTTTAAGTGTCTCTTGGCCATTAGAGATTCATCTCATGAGAATTCCCAGTTTAGCCTTGTACCCCATTTTTATTTGGATTATTTGATTTGTTTGTATTTAATTCCTTAAGTTCTTTATTTATTTTGGATATTAGCACTCTGTCAGATGTAGCATTGGTGAAGATCTTTTTAAAATCTGTAGGTCATTTTCTCCAATTGAAGGTATTCTTTTCCTTATGGAAGATTTTCAGTTTCATGAGGTCCCATTTATTAATTGTGATGGTAGTGCCTGAGCTATTGGTGTTCTGTTCAGGAAGTTGCCTCCTGTGCCAATGCATTCGAGGGTATTCCTCATTTTTTATTCTATTAGATGTACCTCAACATAAAACCGGATACACTAAATCTTCTATATGTTTGGATTTTTTTTTTTTTGTTCCAGTACAAACCCAATTCTTTCCAACTCTTAAGAATGGTTGCAACTACCATTCTCCATCTCTTGAAATGTGTAAGTTATACATTTATTTTTCAACTTGTTCCATACATTTCCTGACATTTTGGTTGCTTCTCTCCCTGTATTATGTCTCTTTCAAAGGGAAAACTGATTAGCTAAAGTAATGAATGAATGTTGAAGAAAAGAGAAGAAGAATTGAAAGATAATGGTCATTTTTTAAAGTAATAGATGGTGATATTACAAATAAAGAATGTATGCTTGAGAAAAGCAAAATTTGAGAAGTGGAGTTCAAGGCTTTCTGTTGGAGACCTAGAGAGAAGTCTAAGTGGTTAAGAGTACTTTGCTGCACAATAGGACCAGAGTTCAGATTACAGCAACTGCCTAAGAAGTCAGACACACCCTGCCCACAAATACCTGTGACTACAGGGATTTGGCATACTCTTCTGCTCTTCTGCACTCTCCTCCCATGCATGCTTTCTCTTTTGTACACACCCATAAGTACAATCTACCCACATACGTGCCCACGAGCATGCGGGCACACACACACACACAATTTTTTTTAAAGGCTTCTCATTAAAATATGGTTGTTCTGAGATAACAGACAGTTCAAAATGAGTGGCTGATTTAAGAGTTGTGGAACAGAGGTAAGGTAGGGATAGGGATACATGACAGAGTGCCCAGATTATAGATAATCACTCAGTTAAGCGTGTGCTATTTAGTTTTAATCATCAAATTGAAACGGCCTAAATTCCAGTAATTGAACAAACTGAGGATTCAAGTGCATATAAAGAAATCTCTATTATTGGCATGGGTCCTAACAAACTTCATATAGGACCACATTTGAGCAACTGCCTAAATAAGACTCACCTGTTGGCATGTCTGTAGATGATAACACTCTCTAGGCATTGGGCCCTGAGAAGTATAAGAAAGAAAGAAGCTAGCTGAGCTGCAATAAAAAATATAATCCACCCTCTCTGCTCCTGGCTGTGGATGTTGTGTGACCAGCTATCCCAAGTTCTTGTTGCTGTGACTCCCTTGTACTGACACAGTGGAACCTAAATTGAAACCCAAAATAAATCCTTTACTCCCCAAAGTTGCTTTTGTTCAGGTTATTTTATCATAGCAATAGAAATGAAACCAGGACTATGAGTTGGAAATAAATAAAAAAGTGATAGTTAAAATACATCCTATCTACTGAGAAAAATATAAAAAGAAGTGAAGGATGTATTAAGCAAAGTCATTAAGGGCAACAAAGAATTAAGATGTTCTCTTCCAACATCACAATGAAGAATGTTTTCAATAGGATGAAAAATGAGCATTGGTTTATGATATCTACCAAGAAGAGATATGAAAAATAATGGCTACTATTTCCATGCTATGGAGAATACTGGGCATTTTATGGGTTACAAAACAAACTAAAATCATGAATCTGAGAATGGGACAGGCGGGTATTCACATCTGCGAGTTAAGAGAAGAAGATGTACAGATTTCTTCAATCGAATCTTCCAAGCCTGAGATTCTGTCTTCCATTTCTTGTATCCTATTTTTGATACTCATGTCTGTAGTTCCTGTTCTCTTCCCTTGATTTTCCACCTCCGGGATTATCTCTGATTGTGTTTTCTTTATTACTTTTACTTCCAATTACGAGTCTTGAACCATTTTATTTGTTTTATACGTTTCCTTTTCAAATTTGCTTGTCTTTATCTGAAAATCTTTCAAATCCTTTGAATCTTTCATTGCCTTTTCTCTTTCACATTCATGTGGGGCTGTGTTGGCTTGGGGTCTCTAATGGTATTCTCCATTGCTTTAATTTATAAAATTGAGGATTCTTTGTATTTTATCAGTGATTTAATTTCTTCTTGAAAGGACTCCAACATTTTCCTAAGTATAAATTTGTCATCATTTTCATGTGTTCCAGCTGTAGTGGGATGAAAAAAGACAAGAGGTACATATGGATGTCTTCTTTTAAGTGTTTTTGAGACGTTGGATCAATTAATACACCACACTAGTTAATATTTTCTAATATTTACAAACAGCCTGCTGTGTAGAAGATGTAATCAGAACGCATTCTAAATATATATGAAATTGACAGAGAACAAAATTAAAGATATTTTTAAACAAAAATATTTTAACATAGATTTAAATATGAGCCTTGTGGGTGAAAGATGTTCAGGGCAAGGAAAATACCCAGCCCAAACATGGGTCAGGGCTTCTCAAAAGGGATGTCAAAACCATCTATCTATATCTCTATTTTGAATTTTTATATCATAAAACTGCACTCAGGAGGATTCCAGGAAGTCTTCTCTGCTTTTGAGCTATTGAACCAGGAGGTGAAAAGCTCACTCATTCTATTATTCATCTGTGGTGCACACAATGATTTCTGGACCCTGAGGCTTCATATACAAAATAGCAATCACAAAGCGCAATTTTCAGACTTCATAGCAACCAGATAGGGAAAAGCAAATCAACCTGGGAATAGCAGGGTAGATTGGTCGTTAGTGTTCTTCTACAAAGAAGGCTGTATGTAAACATTAGAAAATATTAACTACTATAGTGCATATTATAATCTTTAATGATCCAAAGTTTCAAAAATACTTAAAAGATTATAAGCAATGCATCATAATCCCACAAGCCTCTATTTTATTTCTGCTACTAGAATAACATTGCAATTATAGATATTTAATATCATATAATGTTTCCTACTTATTATCATTTTCTGTATTTCTGTGTGTGTGCATGTTCAGGTGTATGAGTTCAGATGTGTAGGTGACACACCACATGTATGGAGGTCAGAGGACAATTTCCAGTGTCAGTCTTCATCTTACACAATGTCTGAGACAGGTCTATTTGGTGCTGTGTACACAAGGCAACAGGCCTGGGATTCAGACATTTTCCTGACACTACCTCACACAGCTCCACCAGGATGACAAATGCATCCCTGCACAGTCAGCTTTACATGAGTTCTGGGTATTTCGACTCAGGCTGTCATGCTTACACAGCAAGTACTTTACTCACTGAGCTGTCTGCTCAATTAAACACTTCCTTTTGCATTAGAATTTTAATGTACTACATTAACACCACAGACACATTTTCCTCATATATGGAAACTAAACATATTATATATGAATTGCAATAAGAAAACTGAAAGTGCATTTTACTTTCTCATTGTTTACTCCAGCAGGGAACTCAGAGGGAAGAGGAAGCTAAGAAGATGGTTTAAGATGTGACTTCCCAATGAACTTCTTTACAAAGGAGAAGCAAGCACACTTCAAGACAATGTATTCTCAGTGTTGATAGTAATAAAGAGAACGATAAGTATAATAAGAACAAATTAAAATAAGAATTTTTTAAATTATCTAAATACTGACAACTTCCAAATGCATTAAGTGTGGCAATTTTGCATTAAATTCTTTGTGTGTGTGTGTGTGTGTGTGTGTGTGTGTGTGTGTGTGTAGCAATTTTATTTTTTATTTTATTTTTTTTATTGCTTCAGGCTACATTTCCATCATATTGTCCTCTTTCCCCCTTCCCAGCCCCGCCCTAACACACTCTACCCCCTAACCCTTCCATCCCACTCCTCTGGAGTGGAGTGTCCCTACATAACTGTCCCTCTCCCCAGTTCAGAAGTCATATGAGGGCCAAGAGCCTCCTCATACACTGGGGACCTACAAGGCAGCACCACCAGTGAAAAGTGTCTCATTGCCAAGGAGGGAAAACTAAAAAAACAAACCAACAAACCAACCAACAAACAAAAACAAAACAAAAAAATAAATAAAAAATGAATAAAAAGTCTATGTCCATGTTCCCATTGGTGCGTTGGTTGCAGTATATATATCCTGTACTATATAGCTAAAATCCTACTATAAGTGAATAGATGCCATGTGCATCCTTCTGGGACTGGGTTAGCTCACTCAGGATGAACTTCTCTAGTTCCATCCATTTGGATGCAAATTGCATAATTTCATTGTTTCTGATAGCTGAGTAATATTCCATTGTGTAGATGTACCACAGTTTTTTAATCCATTCTTCAGTTGAGGGACATCTGGGTTGTTTCCAGTTTCTAGCTATTACAAATAAGGCTGCTATGAACATAGATGAGGAAACATCCTTATGATTCCGTGAAGAGTCATTTGGATGTATACCCAGAAGTGGTATGGCTGGGTCCTGAGGCAGAGCTATTCCAAGTCTTCTAAGATATTGCCATACTGACCTCCATAGTGGTTGCACAAGCCTGCACTCCCACCAGTAATGTATGAGGGTTCCCCTTTCACCACACCATTGCCAGCATGTGCTGTCATTTGAGCTTTTGATTTTAGCAATTCTGACAGGTGTGAGATGGAATCTCAGGGTCCTCTTGAGTTCCATTTCTCTGATGATTAAGGATGTTGAGCTTTTCTTCAAGTGTCTCTCGGCCATTAGGGATTCCTCCTTTGTGAATTCTCTATTTAGCTCCGTCCCCCATTTTTTTGATTGCATTAAATTCTTAATCATCAGTAGACTGAGACATAGTACAGGTACCATCCCATAAAAGAGTTGTTCTGAGAGGAAAGCACCACCCTCCTTGCAAAGAAAAGCAAATATCATGTTCTTTTGTGCTTCCAATGCTCTACTTCTTTTTTCACTTTATTTTTTGATTTTGCTTTCATAATGCAAACCATATGCAGCAATACACAGCCAAAGTTCACTCCTTTAAAAATGCACAAATGTGCTCGCTCAATCATCTAGCACAATAACTGGATAGTTGTTCATGTCTTTGATCATTTCTGTGCCAACACTAACCAGGTAAAACAAACAACCATGTGTCTTTCTCTGGTATATGTCAACAAGGTGTTGGATCACAATTGCTAATAAAATCCCATAGAAAACTAGCTCTTGAGAATTGCTTTATCCAGGTCTGTAAAGAATTGCGATGGTATTTTGATAGGAATTGCATTGAATCTATATATTGTTTTTGTCAGAATGGCCATTTTTATTATGTTGATCCTACCTATCCATGAGCATGGGAGATCTTTCCATCTTCTAAAGGCCTCTTCAATTTCTTTCTTCAAGGGCTTGAAGTTCTTGTTGTACAGGTCCTTCACTTGCTTGTTTAGAGTTACCCCCAGGTATTTTATATTGTTTGTGGCTATTGTAAAGGGTGTTGTTTCCCTAATTTCATTCTCAGCCCATTTATTTGTTGTATAAAGAAGGACTTCTGATTTTTTTGAATTAATTTTGTAGCCAGCTACCTTGCTGAAGGTGTTTATCAGCTGTAAGAGTTTTCTAGTGGAATTTTGGGGGTTGCTTATGTATACTATCATATCATCTGCAAATAGGGATAATTTGACTTCTTTTTTTAAAGGAGTGAACTTTGGCTGTGTATTGCTGCATATGGTTTGCATTATGAAAGCAAAATAATTTGTATCCCCTTGATCTCCTTTAGCTGTCTTATTGCTCTAGAAAGAATTTCAAGTACTGTGTTGAAAAGATATGGTGAAAGTGGACATCCTAATTCTCAACTTGATATGGAAACACAAAAAAACCAGAATAGCTAAATCAATCCTGTATAATAAAAAAAAAAAAAAATCTGGAGGTATCACCATCCCAGATTTCAAGCTGTACTACAGAGCAATAGTAATAAAAACAGCATGATACTGGTATAGAAACAGACTAGTGGATCAATGGAATCAAATTGAAGAGCCAGAAATGAACCCACACAATGATGATCACTTAATTTTTGACAAAGAAGCCAAAACCATACAATGGAAAAAGGACAGCATCTTTAACAAATGGTGCTGGTCCAACTGGATGTTGACATGTAAAAGAATGAAATTAAAACCATACTTATCACCCTGTAAAAAACTTAAGTTCAAGTGGATCAAAGACCTTAACATAAGGCCTGACACACTAACTCTATTAGAAGAGAAAGTGGGGAAAACCCTAGAACTCATCGGCACAGGTAACAACTTCCTAAACAGAACACCAACAGCTCAGGACCTAAGAATAACAATCAATAAATGGGACCTCATGAAACTGAAAAGCATAAGGCAAAACACACTGTCATTCGAACAAAATGGCAACCTACAGATTGGGAAAAATCTTCACCAACCCCACATCTGACAGAGGGCTAATATCCATAATTTACAAAGAACTCAAGAAATTAAATGCCAAGAAACCAAATAATCCAAAAAAAAAAAAAAAAAAAAGAATGGGGAACAGAGCTAAACAGAGAATTCACAAGGGAGGAATCCCTAATGGCTAAGAGATACAGCCTGAATAATCTGCCCAATGGTGCCAGTAAATTTGCTTAGCAAAAGCCCGAATGTGAGAATAGGGCCTGGTGCTAATGACATTTATTTTCATCTGTGAGGCAGAAGGCACCCAAGCTGAGAGCTGTATTAAGTGGCAATTTCTAGGCTCCACAAACACAAATCTTGGAATCCATGGTATCCCTTGTTGTGTTCTATGGAAGAATGACTCCTTCTGGAACTTTATTGTCTAAGTGCAGTTACTAAGAGAAAGCAGTAGTCAATTGCTCCAATGTCCTATTTCTTTACATTACGGAAAGTATTCTACACAAATGAAACTGCAAGAAAGCAATACTGATTCATCTTGCTCACTGCATCCAATGTTTCAATGCTTCAGAAAATATGGAACTGAACATAGATATGTATAGTAATATATCCATATGACTTAAGCATGGTAATTTTAAACAGGAAGAATTACTTCAAATCTGACACTACATGTAGCTTCTTATTCAAAGTCATTATTGTTCCTAGTTCAAATTTCCAATAAAAATTTTCAGTAGGAAAGGTTAAGGCTGAGAATGTAGCTTAGTAATTCAGGTTCTTGTTTCCTGCCTGTGAAGTCCTCTTTTTGATCCCTATAAACACGTCTGATGGTGCATGTCTGTGATCCCAGCACTCTGGAGAGGTAGGCAGGAAACTCAGAAGTTCAAGGTCATCTTTGGTTATACAGTGGGTTTCCACGAGATACTAGTATATATGGAACCTGTACCCAAAACCAGCAACAACAACAAAATAGATTCAAGTACCCTACTAATTTAGCTATGCTACACACATGATGCTCAAATGTTATTTTTCAAAATCAGTTAAGCAGTTGGAGGAAGGGTAAAAATGGTGCAGGAGAAATTTTGAGGAGAGGGGGAGAAGTGAAAGAAGTCCCCTCTTGAGGTCTGGCTAATGGCTCTCACCAGCTAGGAATCAAGAACTGAGACACAATTAACATTTGCTGAATGTCTTCCTTCATTCCCAGCTACAAACCTGCCTTTCCTAAAACTCTTACCAGAAACCCCATTTACAAGGAAGGACATACCCTTAACCCTTGCTTATCCAACTGTTCCCAATTTTATCAGATTGCAGTCCCATCTAAGATACCTCTATAGTTACCCAATAAGTTAGTCTTTACAAAGAAAAGAAAGATAAAGGAGAAGAGGGTCTCTTAAGACTCCAAAGACCAATGAAATCCCAAAAGCTCCAAAAACTACACACACAGTCACCATTAGGACAAAGAGGCAGACTCTCCTTTGAGAAAGCCCACATCCACGCTCTCTTGAACATCTTTAATTTATTTTTACTAAGTTCTAACTCTGTTCCTCATTGGCTTAGTCTGAAATTCTTTCCTCCAGTGTGATCATGAACGTGGCTTTACCCAAGCTGAGGTCCCTAAGAGAACAAGGAAAATTCCCAGGTCAGAGTGGGGGAACAGCATGTATCTGTGCCTCCATGCCATCTTCTGGTATAAACTTACATATTAAGATCAATAAATTACAATTAGACAAACAAATATAAGTCTGAGAGAAAGTTCCTGGATTCTCTTTTTTTATCAAAGCAACAATTGCTGGAGAAAGTGACTTGTAATTATTTGCATATTAGAGTAGATAATAAAGCAAGTCTCTTGGAATTAAATCATGTCCAGAAAAACATGTGGCCTGCCTGTGTCTTTCTTGACAGTTTTCCATGCTTTCATTTTCTTTTTCAATAACCTCTTCTTTATTCTCTCTCTCTCTCTCTCTCTCTCTCTCTCTCTCTCTCTCTCTCTCTCTCCCTCTCTCTGTGTGTAGGTGTGTGTGTGTGTACGTGTCTAAATTTTCAATTTTATATCATCAACAGACTTGGTGGATAATTATAAGGCAGATTTGTCAGGATGAGAAATAAATCAACTTAAGCAAAAAGCAGCATGTCTTAATTATTAAACTAGGAATGAATAGCAGAGAGTTGAAGTTATATCTCCAAATGCAGCGGGAACTTTCAATGAGGGAATTATCTTCATTACAAATTTTAAAACTACAAAATATGCCAACATAAAACAAAAATTAGGTAACAGATTTTTAGGATCTGTTTAGAAATTCTTTCATATCCTAACCCTGAGTTTTGTCATTCATTATTATTATTACACTAGACTCTTAAAAGATCTTTCCAAGATCAAATCTTTGTTACATAGCACAGTTTGGGATATGCTTAGTAAAATCTATCTATATCCTAGCAGAGACAATGGAGAAATTTTGATGCCTTTGAATACACAAAATTGGGTCTTCAGTTACAAAAATTACATGTTTGTTATGTATACAGAACTAGCCCAGACATTTTTTTAGCAGACCAGAACAGTTATGTACTAGTGGTGGAATTTTTCTGGCTTGTATACAAATCCCCATGGTACAGTATAGTCCTGAATAGCTGCCATGGGACACTGCAGGAAGGTGGGTCCAAAAGCCAGAAGTCATTCTTTGCTGACTTATACAGGAACTTGCTTTTACAATCAAATTTGGAGTAGGAAAAATACTTTGTCCATGAATTGTCAATATAATATATGCAGTTCCAATAGTAATGAAGACTATGTTATCTTTTTAATCTTCAAACTCACAGATAAAATTGTATGTAATTCTCATTCATAATATGTTTTAAAAAATATATACACTATGGAATGACTAGGTTTTTGTTTTTGTTTGTTTGTTGTTTCTTTTCATGAGACTTTACAACCACCCTTGACTTTTTTAAAGAAAGTAACAAATGGTGAACTATAGTCTCTGTGCTCCACAATAGGCCTTGAGCTTCTAGTCCTATCTAGCTGACATTTGTACCATAAAAAGTCATTTCAGTATAGAAAGTCTGTGAGGCAGCATGGTCAGCTACCAGGAAACCACCCCAGAGACCCCCCATAACCTGCAAGGAAACAAAGAAGATCAGCAAACAGAACAGAACAGAGAAAGAGCACTGGAAATTGGCCTAGTGCACTAGAGAGGAAGGCAGAATGCCATTTGATATTAAGACCCCTTTCTATAAGTAAATATCTTTTTTGAACGAAACAAACAACAAACAAAAACAAACCAAACAAAAACATTCGCATCACTCACTTTCCCTTCCAGAGTGACTGTAAGTCTCTCTCCAGGGTACATGCTTTTAATTCCACTTTCAATTATAACGAGTATTCTAAACTTGGGGGTTGAAATTTCTTTTAGTTTAAGCTATTTTATTATAGGGACTGTTTTGTACTATTATGTTTTTTTTTTCTTGGAACAGCTTGCTACATAACCCCAGCTGACCTTGAACTCCTTCCTCCTACACAGCCTCACAATGCTAGGGTCACTCAAATGTGCCACCCTGCCTGGCAGCAAAAGGATATTTTAATAGAACTGTGTATAAATTTATAAAATAACTTCTAATAATACAAACTGATAAAATGCTGCTTTGATGGAATATTCTACTTAACATTACTTTTACTCTTAGGGCCTAGAGTCATGGCTACTCATCTCTCTTTCTTTCTTTCTTTTATTTTTTTTTTAAGATTTGTTTATTTAGCACATGAGATCTCTATCTGTATATACCCCTGCATGCCAGAAGAGTGAATCAGATTCCAGTATAGATGGTTGTGAGCCACCATGTGCTTGCTGGGAATTGAACTCAGGACCTCTGGAAGAGCAGACAGTGCTCTTCACCGCTAAGCCATCTCTCCAGCCCCTCATCTCTCTTTCTTAGGGAAAGACAGTCATCACTGTGTTCAAGGTTAAATGAAAACCATCTGAGTTCTCTTTCAATGTTCACAATGTGATAGATGTTGGCTTAGATCAGGCATTCAGAGGCATTCAAGAATCAAGACAAAACAAGATGTAAATCATGCAATCCAACACAAGGAGGAGCGCTGGTAACGAACTAGAGTCATATCCAATTTCAAGATATTTGGATAACTACTGTACTAGCAAGAAAATCCCCTTCCTACAAGTCTTTCCATTGTCTCTTGGAACCCTTCCTCATTCATATTTCCTTGGTATATATTCCCACAAAGACTATTAGATAAACCCAAGAGGGAGTGAAAACATGAATAAAGTATGAATAATTAAGATATTTTTATTCTAGCTTTTTTTTTTAAGTGAGGAATCCAGACTTTTAATTCCCTAACACTATTTGGCCATGTCTAAATGGTTTCATAAATAACTCTTTTTTTTTTTTTAATAAGATTGAGAGACAGGCTGATTGTCAGAGAGAAATACGAGAAAGTTAGAAGGAAAACAAGAATCTAATCCTTCAAATAAAAACTGGAACTTATACAAAACTTATGAATTATATAATACCACATTTAATTACCAAAACAGATTAGCCATTTCATACTATAAGAAAAATTAATGGTTATGAGCTTTTGCTAAAGGCCAAACAGCATTCTGCATACTTCATAAATACCTTCAATAATTCTCACAACAGTGCTATTTAAGTAAGTCTTTTTTTTTTTTTTTTTTTTTTTCCGAGACAGGGTTTCTCTGTGTAACAGCCCTGGCTGTCCTGGACTTGCTTTGCAGACCAAGCTGGCCTCGAATTCACAGAGATCTGCCTGTCTCTGCCTCCCAAGTGCTGGGATTAAAGGCGTGCGCCACCAACGCCCAGCTTTAAGTAGGTCTTCTGATTGTACAGTTATACAAGTAAGGAAATAGAGGTTGAGAATCTCATTTAGAGTAGTTTATGTAGCAAGGGTCTCAGATTCAAGCTCACTGTTAAATCTAAGATTCCAAAAAGCATTTATCACTGAGGTAAAACTGAAACAAAAAAGACATATGGTAATTTCAAATACTCTCATTTTTTAAAAAGGGTATTAGAATATATTTTTATTGGGTAATGAAGATGAACAGCAGTGAGGTGTTAGCCTTGCAAAAAAGACCTGGATTTGAAACCCAGAACTCACATAAAAGCTGGGTACACTTGTACTGTAGGTGCTAAGGAGTTAGGAACAACTGGACTTCTGGACCTTGATGACCAACCTGCCTTGCTTATTTGATGACCTTCAAACCAAGGAAAGATACTGTCTCAAAATAGGGTGAAGACTGTTTCTGAGGAACAAGACAGGAGGCCGTTCCCTCCACAGGCACAGGTGCCAAAGTACATATGTATACACAGACAGACAGACAGACAGACAGACAGACAGACACACACACACACACACACACACACAGAGAGAGAAAGGGGCAGGGGAGGAATTATTTTGAAAAATATGTTTATCCAACATCATAATTTTTTTCATTCCCACACACCTCATTCCCCTCACACCTCATTTTGCAAAATGCTCAATATGTGACATGAAAGCTAATGGTCTTACATATGGCTCTGGGACTCTTAGACTAACAGTATTTTTCTGGCATAATTAAAAATAAGATGCAAAGATAAAAATCGCAATGAAAATCAGTCACACTTCTTTAGGGATAATTTATCATGTTTATGTACTAAAACTCTGTTTTATTCAAAAATTCTAAGTGGGAGACAGTTAGTTGTGACCTTGAGGTAGAAATTTAGAATGCCACCAATTGTTCTAATTCTGTGAGTCCATCATTTTGCTTTCAGCAGGAAGAATTTAACCTCTGTCATTGTCAGAAGAAAAAAATATACTGGCATTTTAAAAATGAAAGAATATTCCTATTAGCTGACATTTGATATTTTTCACTCATATTTTTTAAAGGCTATTTTTTATGTTTTTGAAAACCAACGGTCTTAAACTGCCAGCACATCATTGTAAAATCTGACTCAAAATGTGTGTTTGTTCAGTAAACAGAGGCCATTTTAGATCTTTTGTCTTGTTAATCTTACAGAGTTGGTCTTGGTTTTATAATCCCCCCAAAAGGAAGTGTAGCATATGCAGGAAATGAAGTGCTTCCTAGGCCAGAAAGCAGAGTGAATGAGAAGGTCAGTGTCCCTCACTTCAGAACAGGGCTTCACTTAAGGTGACTCGGGCTTCAGGCTGTTCCATCAATGTTCCCTTCTTTTTCTCAAATTTCATTTTATAAAAACTACTGCCCTTAAGTTTTTTGAGATATCTTTCTAGAAGATTCACTGTATATAGAGTCTGAGTGCAAACAGCACTAAAGGTGACACTCTAGATACCAGACTATTGAAAAGGAACAATTCTGATCAGCCATCTGCTAACAGTGGTCAAGTCTTCCAGAATTGTGGACCAGTGAGAGTATCACTCATGGGACCTGAATACAAACCAACATGGATTAAATCCTAGATTTAAAATGAGAAGACTCACCTAATTTGAACAGTTACCCTCCTCTGCTTCATCTGCTCAAATCTTAAAAAATAAAGTAATCATTTAGTTTTGAATTATCATTCAATGAAAGATCATGTTAATGGGCTTGCAAAAGACTCGATACATAGCTACCACTGTGCTGCTTATTTTTTGTCAACCTGACACAAATTAGACACCTGGACAGAAGGAACCACAACAGAGGAACTGCCTCCACCAGATTTGTCTGAGTGTGTCTTTGGGAACAGTTCCTTAATTGCTAATTCATGTGAGAGGGTCCAGCTCACTATGGGCAGCACCATCCCTAGGTAGGTAGATCTGAGCTGCATAAGAGCTGAGGAGTGAAGAAGAGAGCAAGCCAATAAGCAGCATTCCTCCATGCTCTCTGCTTCAGTTCTTCCTCCTGCTTCCTGTTTTACTTCCTTCACTGATGGGGTGTGACCAGGAAAAAGGGAAATCCAAATAAACGTTTTCCTCTCTGTAACTTGTTTCTGGTCAATGTTTTATCACAGCAACAGAGGAGAAAATTAATACAAATGCTTCTGTTTACTCTGAGATTTGAAAACAAATCTTGAAATATCTTGCACAGAAATGAATTGTTGGAGAATCAAAATATGGTCAAATATTCTATAAAATTTAAAACATTATGTATTGAGGAATGACCACTTCAAGTTAGCAATCACACATTACCTTAAAAATACAATGTTATTTATATAAATATGCATATGTATGATAATTATGTATATAGTTATGATATATTAACTGACAAACTTTATTTGGATTGAGCCAGTACTCTCTAATTCTCTCAGAAAAACTCAGGATGGTATTCCACAGCCTGTGATGAGGGCAAAGGACCCCATGGCCAGGGCAGCTCCTTGAACCTTCTCTCTCACCTCCTTTCTTTCCTCAATGTGAGCACAGAATAAGAGCCCAACATCTCTAAGGAGAGGAGGAGTTACAATCATGCCTTCTATCACCTCCACCTTAAAAGAAATCCCCCATGATGAGGAAAACATATCTCTTTTCTCACCAACAGGCACTGTATAGCAAATGCTGAATAAAGAGGTACTTGGTTATTTACAGGCCCATGTTCAAGTTGCCAATAAACATTTGTATATGTAGGTTTCAAATGTATCATATTCTTACAAATACAAAATGGTCACGTAACAACACAGAATAAAAGATATTCATAGCTGCGACATAAATAATAGGGTGGTAAATTGAAGACAGAAATATATTTTAAAAATCTTTCTATGGATATAACATTTTCTGTAGTACAGCCATGCTTTGTATATTCCTGAGGATGAAAAGGATGAACCACAGAATAACTTTTAACTCAGTCTACATCCTTTGACAAATTGGATTTTAGTAAGTGTATGTGTGTGGGGTAGAGGGGTGAGTGTGCAATGTCTTAGCAGCAACACCCAAGTTTTTGGGTGCACTGCACTTTCAACTTCCCTGTTTGAAGAAAACCAGAGGTTACATTATTTGTCCCAGAATGAGATTGTTTTTTCTTCCCTTTTCGTTTAGCTGTGCATTTAGCATAATCTGGACATCTATCAGTCTTTTAATGGCAGGAGGAGGTCAGTTCATGTTAGATTGTATGATACTTGCCCAGTCTCAAAAAATAGTCTCTGCCTAATTAACTCATTAAACATAAGACAAGTAAATAAAAATAATTGGAAGAAAGTTATTAAGGGCTGTGGGTGTAGCCTAGTGGCAAAGTCATTATCTAGAATTCACAAACCCCACCACTAGGAAAAAAAAAAGCCAGGAGGGAAAATGAGAAAGTCATAGTTCCATAATAATTCATTTTCACCCTAAAAATCATCAGCACCTATCAACACACCTAGCAGGCATGTGTAAGCGGTGTCAAGACTTCATTACACAATTACTTATCTAATCCTATGATATTATGCATTTCAGAGAATCAAAGAAAAAAAAAACCTGAACTTAAGTACATGAAACTCTAAAGAAAAATTTATTATGTACATACTGATAAATAGTAAACAGCAGGTGTACAATTATGAAAAGAGACAAGTAAACAGAATGAAATGAAAGTTCAAAAGCTCACTCCAGCTGGTTGGAAAGGAACCTTAAAAGTAAGCTTTGAGAAATCCTTTCTTCTTGACTCCTGTCTATCCATTCCTTCCTCAGCATATATGCTTTGAGCATCTTCTCTGTCTCCAGGCATTGACCCCGGGCAGGAGAGGAGTACTAAAGAAGATAAGCTCCCCCAACAAGTAGGGGCAGGTTTTGTTGTGGTCATGGAGGAGAGAGAAAATACAACCAGAGGAATAATCAATGACAGACATTGCAAAACAAAGCAGAGAAAGGGGTTGGGATGACACAGTGGGGAATCATGTTAGGGCTCAGGTGAGGAGTGCTGGATAAGAAGACTTCTGGGGTGACTTTTGGGATAGATCTGAGTGAAGAGAAGCAGTAAGTCAAGGAGATAGCTGACAAGATAAAAATACCAGACTGACTGTTACAAAACTGCACGGAAGACAATGAACATGTATGAGAGTAGGTGAAGAAGCCAAAAGATCCTATAGTGCCACGTAAACCTAGTAGGCTAGCAGATTCCAGGTATAGGAGGGAGATATGGAAAAAAAAAACCTTATCATGGTGTAACATTTTCAAAATATTATGACAATTACATGGGAACATCATCCTCTTTTTTTCCTTCAGAGAGAAGGATGCAGCAAAAGTGTAGTACGGGAGACCACAGGAACTCTGTGAAAAAGACATGAAGATATTTGCTCAAGGATTGTTCCTAGGTAGCAATGAAGATTTTGTAAATTCTCTGAAAGCAGATCCACTAATGGGTCCATATGGGTCTAGGATAGAGCACACGTGAGCTGTTGTATAATAGGGTAACACAGTGGTTCACCACAGCGGCCCAGGCCAAAGTGTATTCCCTGAAGAATCACGCCACGCATCCGGTCTGGTATAAAGGTTTATTAAGATAGGAAGGGGATTAAGGGCAGGGAACAGACAGAGCCGGCAGAACCATGGGGGAAGATGGAACACAAAGAGAGAGAGAGAGAGAGAGAGAGAGAGAGAGAGAGAGAGAGAAGGGTTTAGGGGACAGGAGAGAGAGAAAAAAACCAGAGTCTGAGAGAGGTGGGCAAGGCCTTTTATCCCTGCACACACCTGGCATACCTGTCAGCGGGTGATGATGTGAGTAATTAGGACTCTGAAGCACCCCTGAAGTCAGGCTAATTGGAACCCCTGTAGACTTACAACAGCAGGTAAGATTTTGGCAATGATCACTGGGATTTTACAGGAGAAGAATGAGTGAAAGCCACCTTAGGCAGGAGTGGAACAGTCAGTTCAACTTCTCTCATGTAAAATGTTTGTACAACTGATATATTCTTAAATTCTGTATTGGACCAATGCTCTTGATTAGGGAAAACAGTTTATTTAAAGATAATTTTAAAGCAGTCTTTTTCTCTGTCCTTCAGTCTAGACCTGGCTTCATGTAGAGCACCGAAGATGCTGTGCATCAGCATAGCTTAGACTCTCCCCTGTTCCCAAACTAAAAAAAAAAAAAAAAAAGACAGGTGCATTTCAGGGGTACATTCTGCTCACTTCCCATGTTTTAATGTTTGTGGAGCTTTTAGGTTAATGATTTCCTACTTTAGGTGATTTTATCCTTTTTTAAATTGATAGTACAAACTGTTAGCATGTAAATGTTTCACTTCCAGACACAATTTAAAATCTCGTACTTAACTCATTATTTTCTTGAAGTAATAAAATATGCCCATGTAAGTTGCATTAATTGCTACATAGTCATGCTAAAGAGAATTTGCATTCCTAATCTCAGCTGCGGTAACCTAAAACCCTAAATATATGTCCACCCTAGTCCCTACATGTCCCTATTTCTGCCCAAGATAAAATAAATTATCGTAAATCATGACAGCTTCCCCAGTCTATGATATAAATAAGCATTGGAGGGAAAAGAACTGTTTACAGTGTTTAAGAAGGTGGTGGCTAAAACATCCAGGCTATTGATAGAAACCCTTCTGATACGCTTAAGGCAGCCAGAGAAAGTGTGGTCTCTAGTATTGAAGTAGCAAATATCACAAACCAAGGAAGAGGTATTCATTTTAAAATATGGGCATCAGACACAGTTAGCACTTTCATCATGACACAACAAAACATGTTGGCACAAAGCAGTGGACATAAAGGCTTGCCAACATGGCGAACTACATCCATGAAACGAGGTCCACATTCTGTACAGCAGTGGTTCTCAAGCTTCCTGAAGCTGGGATCCTTTAGTGTAGTTCCTCACTTTGTGGTGACCCCTAAACACAAAATTATTTTCATTGCTACTTCATAACTGTAATTTTGCTACTGTTATGAGTTATAATGGAAACATCTGTGTTTTCCAACTGTCGTAGGTGACCCCTGTGAAAGGGTTATTTGCCCCCCCAAAAGGGTTGTGACCCACAGGTTGAAAATCATTGCTATAGAGAATTCTTATAGGTTCATAAGAAAAAGTATTTAGAATTAGTATTATTCTAATACTTTTTTTTCCTTTATTTTTTATTTCTTCAAGTTACATCTCAATCACAGTCCCCTCCCTATTCCCCCTCCAGTCCCACCCTCCCACCCTCAACCCCCCATCCTCTTCCCTTTTTTTTTCTTTTAAGTTTAAGGTATATCTTATTTCCCCCTACAGTTTCTCCTTTCAGTCCAACAAATGGCTCTTTCTCTTATAATAATAAATACAATACAGTACAACAGAGGTAATTAGGCCACAGTTATGAGGGTTATATGGCTTAACGTACATTCCCAATGACCAGTCCATATGTATTTGGTACCTGACTTTAACATTCTACTATCTAAACATCTCCATGAGTTTAAAGTTCTATATCTGACTCAACATTCATACTAATTGCAACACAATTTTAAAAGTATCCTCTTAGATCTATAACACTCTCGACTCCTAAACAACTCAAAATTTAATTATGAAACTTTATCTATCTGTTCTTCAATCACCTCAGAGACCTGAGAGGGACAAATATATCTGATTTTATAGGAAGTACAGGGTCTGCAGCTTCCCAAACTAAGAAATGACATACCAGTGGCTGCCCGGATAATTCCCATTTTCTCTCCATACATTACAGCATCGATCTTCAGTCGTTTGGCCCCGCTTCTCTGACAGACATTGATTGTAGAGCAGGGGTTATGAAGGACTTACCTACCCTGTCTTGGCAGAGCTAGGCTGTCGACTTACCTGCTTCCAGGTTTTGTCCTTTTTGGACAGCATTCTGTCTACAGTTGGAGCAAGGGGCTTTTCCTACCAAGAGATAGGCTTGCGACTAATTCAATCATCTCCCACTGGAGATTCTTCAATGCTCATCTTCTACTTGGAGGAGAATAGGGGGTGCTGTCAGGAGTTGATATGTCTTGATATAAAAAACTCTAGAGTTACGAAAACATCTTTGAATGCCATATTCTGCAGATCTCTTGAGGTTTTTGAAGAGGCCCTATCTATCTCTTATATTAGGGTAAACAGATGTTGCTTGTCTCTTAGCAGGCTTATTTCTGATTAGCTTAGCAAGTAACTATAATAGGCTGTCATAGTACCTAACAGAATGACCGGCTTGCATAACCATTAGTTTGCATTTCTTAATTATCCTAAACAGTTTATGACAGTTAGTAGTAAAAGGCCGAAACATCACATTTCATTTTTTTTCTTTACCTCCTAACCCTTCCATCCCATTTCTCTGGGGTGGGGTGTCCTTATATAACAGTCCCTCATCTTAGTTGAGAGGTCGTATGAGAGCCAAGAGCCTCTTCATTCATTGGGGATCTATGAAGCAGTACCATCAGTGAAAAGTGTCTCGTTGCCTGGGAGAGAGAACTACTAAACAAAAAAATCAATAAGTATACAATAGATAAAAAGACTAAAAAATAGAAAAAAATATAACTAATATATAAAAAATAAATAAAAATTAAAAATAAGAAGTCTATGTCCAAGTTCCCTTTGTTGTGTTAGTTGTAGTATTGATACCTTCTACTATATAGCTAAAATCCTACTATAAGTGAATAGATGCCATATGTGTCCTTCTGAGTCTGGGTGAGTTCACTCAGGATGAGCTTTTCTAGTTCCATCCATTTGGCTGCAAATTGCATAATTTCATTGTTTCTGTAGCTGAATAATAGTCCATTGTATAGATGTACCACAGTTTTTTAACCCATTCTTCGGTTGAGGGACATCTGGGTTGTTTCCAGTTTCTAGCTATTACAAATAAGCCTGCTATAAACATAGATGAGGAAACTTCCTTATGATTCCGTGAAGAGGCATTTGGGTGTATACCCAGAAGTGGTATGGCTGGGTCCTGAGGCAGAGCTATTCCAAGTTTTCTAAGATATCGCCAGACTGACCTTCATAGTGGTTGCACAAGCCTGCACTCCCACCAGCAATGGAGTAGGGTACCCCTTTCTCCACACCCTCGCCAGCATGTGCTTACTTATTCTAAATACTTATTCTTAGTATTTAGAATACTAAGCACTTCGGACACTGAAGCACTTTCCTGCTGCTGTTTCTTTTACATTTCCATTTCAGCAACCCTTTCTTTGCAGGTAAGTAGGCTAAAGAAGCTGAAAAATAAACTTTAAAACAAAGGTTAATAAGGTTCTTTGCCTGGTATGAAAGGAAGTAGTTAGGAAGGCCCATTTGAATGGATATTTAACATTTCAATCCTTTACTAATAGAGGAAAACTTAAAAATGAACATCTTCCAAACAGCAAAATAGCTTAAATGCTTACCTGGCAATCTGAACATGCATGCTGGTCTGAACCAAGGTGCCTAGCTGTGCAGGACCTCACCTGTTGTGATCTTAGAACTTCAAAGCAATATATTTCAGAGTGAAAATACATTTACTTCTGAAAACTGTTCATTCTTAGGAAATAAATATAACCTGGGATTATATTTAATGCTACATTGCTATCAACAATTCTAGATGCCTTTTCACAATTCTAGAATAATTCATAGTACTCATCCTATTATTTAGCAGATATAAAATGAATCTCACAAAATATAATTGGGCAGTTGGCACATAGTAAAATAAGGCTGTGCTAGAATATTTATACTACCAGTACTGGTGTGACAATGCTGATAAAATATACAAAACTCTAGAAGACAATCTTGTGGTACTGGTAAATATAGTCATAGGTTTCTGCAGATCAAACTAATTGTAGCTTTTAGCCTATGGAGCAAAGGATACACATATTCAGGTTCATGTGTATGGTTCTTAAGGGAATAGAACCTGTGACATGGTTTATAAAGAGGTTTTCTTCATGAAGATGGAATGTAAAAGACATTCTGCTCATGTGGCATACACTGTTATATAAATTATATTCAGCCTGTAATTTAACTTACATATTTCTGTCTTAACATACATGTATCACAAAACACAAAGCAGAAAGATATGAGAGAAGTAAATCTTCACTAGAACTTATAATATTTCTTTTTTCCTTTGACTTTGCCATAGGAGATTCATATGTCCTACTTTGGAAACTACTGATCAAAGAAAACAGATACTGAAATGTGTGAATTACTATGAGAGAAGTGTGAATCCACATCTGTTATTAGAGGTTGGGATAACATGCATGTACATCAGACAGGAGCATAATTACCACACAACATGAAAGAACAGAGCCTAGCTAGGGTGTGCTTCAAGTGGAGGCCATGACTGTGGTGTTGTAGGGCCCTTTGATGATGATGGCTGATTCTACCTACAGAAAATTTAATGATGGGATTTTAGGAAAGCGTGATAAGAGTGGCATAATTAATGAATCCCTTTGAAAAATGCAATCAAGGTAACAACACAAAAACTGAGAAATGAAATCTTCATCATAGATGACAAGATGTGATTGGTCACTAAGTGTCTTACCTACAATGTGCATTCCTTACTTAGCTCTAACCTGAGTTGGGGAAGAACCTGTAAAAAAAGGGAATAGCAACCTCTAGATTAATTCTACAGGACAGGTGGGGAGACTCTAAAAGTACAGTTAAAGACTCAAAACCATTGATTTTTCAAAACTAGACTTGGCAGAGTTCAATGAGATAGCCTATAATAAATACCGAGCCCTTTCTAAGGAGGACTCCTGCGGATATGAAGAAGGGAAGACAGTATTATGAGCTGTCTGTGAAGGGAGCAGGCTTTGAAATAAAGACTCTTCAAAAGAAGAAGCTTTGTCTCTCCTTTGTTGTGTCTGAAGACGCAATAGCTTCTGTCAGTTACACAGCCACGAGAAAATAAAGTCAGACAGCAATCTGAGGGATGTCTGTGGCAGGTTCATCCTGGACAGAGCTCACAGATCACAGCAGAGCCTGGTGAAACCAGCCTTGCAATGCTATACAGAGGATGCAGGGAAGGCTAGGAACTTGTCACACAGTTGAAATTGTGAGATGATAAATGGCTGTGGGTATAAGCGAGGTACACAGAGTTTGTCATAGGAAATTAATACAAAAGCTGCCTTGAAGAGCCTCATTATGGAATTAAGGACGACCCATTAAATGTTTTGCTAATGGTTATTGTTTTTGCTGATGATTATAAATGTTTTTCAAGAATTCTGAATAAATTAAAGAAAATTAGAAGATCATTCAATACTCCAAAATATCCAATATTTTGTGAGAGTTATAGCAAGTGAGAAAACATTTTTCTATGCCAAACCTCTGGACAAAATGAAGGGTTTGTGTGAAGACTAAAAAACATCAGAAAAGTCTCAGCCTTATAAATTTGCAAAGGCAACCATCAGAAACAGTCTCACAGTAAAGGTTAATTCTGAAAATAAATAAATAAATAAATAGATAGATAGATAGATAGATAGATAGATAAGTAAATAAATAAACCTTAATGATACTCACTGTATAAAGAAAATACCCAGAAAAAAAAATGTTAAGGGAAAAGTCAAAGCCAGTATAAACTGGAGAATACAAAGCTATACTTTCAATACATGATGAAATGTAAAGTTTTGAAGATAGAAAGGGGTTTGTGATCTATAAAACCCTGGGATAGTATGAAGGCAATGGAGTACTGGAGATGAGAAAGCAGTACAGAGAAAGTAGAAGGCAAGAAGATGGGGAAAGGTGGAATAGAATTAACTAAAACGGTTACTATGTAAATGCTGATAGGAAATTTTTTCTAACCTAATTAAATGAATAAATGATTTTTTAGAAACCTAATCCCATGCCAAATAATAAAACTAGTAAAATGATTGTGCTTACATCTCACTAATGTTGTAATAAGAATACACAAGAAAATTAGGTGAGGATGACATGTACAAGCAAGGAAAGCCTACAAAAAGGACCACCAGTAAATAAGGTTAAATTTCTAGCTAAATTATTCAGATCAAGTTAAGTAGACTTCAAAAAATAAAATACATTTAAAAATGAATAAATCTCAGAAAATGTCAAAATATCAATGATATTTTGAAAATATCAATATTTTGATATAGCTTGGGAAGTTTATGAAGAAAAATTTTTAGAAAGGAAAACTATAATGAACAAAAGTAGATATTGCTACAAAGAACAAAAGAATATTTTTTTAAGTTTTAAGTTAAAATAAATGAAGATATGTTGTGGATCATAAAGGAAATCACAAATGCACTAGACAGAAAAAAAAATCTAGTATACAATGATATTTCAAGAAAGCCAAAAAAAAAGGTAGAAACTGTAATTATTTTTTTAAATTTCATTCAAACAAAAAAGACTGAGAAATGTATGTATATGAATAAATCAATTTATATTCACACAATGTCATCAGAATGACCAGAACAAAAAACATATTCTAGTCACAGCTGAGTAAAGTTAAATGAAAAAAACAAAAAAACAAAAAACCAGACCTCATGACACAAACTGTGTAGCAAAAACTGTGTAGCACTGTGAGGGGGAGGCTCAGAGGTAATGAAAGTTCTGATGGTACACAGAGATGACTGAGGAAATGGAGCCCAAGGCTATGGTTTTCAATCACGCAAATAATTGGAAATATTAGATGAACTGTTTCATGTGTGTAAGAACTGAGAAATGTTATTCCAATCAGTTTTCCTTAAAGTATCCACTGCAGGCATCCAAAACACCAGAGAAAGGTCAGCATGGGTCAGCATGAGACACTGGGTGAATTTCAGGGAGAAAAGTGTGATTTAAAGAACAAGAGAATCTGTCATAATATCCAGTCACCCTGTAAGAGGAGAATATTGAATGGAGAAGATAGAAATTGATGACATTTAAATGTACATTACATTGTTAAAATTATTCCTGGAAAGGTGGTAAAATGTAACTAAAGTATGAAGTAAAATTAAATTTAAAAGAAAAACTTCTCAAGATTGAAAATAAGATGAAAATGCTTCTAAGTGTAATAAAATCAGAGACTAGGCTCTTGCATTTGACTTCATAAAAAATATCCTTAGTGCAATATAACTACAGGGACATATCCTAAGGACAAATTGAAGTGCAAACAAATTAGAAATGTATCTCAATTACATTTCAAATGGGGGAAAGAGTAATGGAATTATTATTATGGGATTTTGTTGTTGTTGTAGAATGGGAAAAAGAAATGCCTTTTGCTTACATTATTTCCAGAGTCTTAGAGAACTGAAAACACAGTTACATGTGTGTAAGGCAGCCATGTAGGGAAATCACTGATCTCTGAATGGGGAACTAGGATAGCTGGTGGAGGCTCAAGTGTAACCGAACTTTTAAGTTATTATTTAACACTTATTTATT
>CAJQZJ010032315.1:793711-824949 GCA_907164525.1 Lophiomys imhausi | reverse complement strand
ATAATGAAATCTGGTGCCCTCTTCTGGCCTGCAGATATACCTGCAGACAGAACACTGTATACACAATAAATAAATCTTTAAAAAAAAAAAAAGAATACAATTGAGTTGTAATTTTGTAATCTCTGGAAGAAAAGGCTGTTGTTCCTAAATCACTGAAGGAGGCCCTGTGTAAAGTACCACTTGTGACAGAAAGAGGAGTAGTGTAGGTCCTCTTCATGAGTATCCTCTGTGTGGTCTGCAGAGAATTGGTTTATCTGGCATTTATATGGCAGTATATTGTTCCAAGCATACTTTCAACTGTCTGTTTTTATAAAAGCTGTTTGTTTTCTTCATCTGTAAAGCTGCTTATTGGTTTATTGCTCATTGTTTTAATTGGTAAGCTAGAATCAATATTACTAGTTAGTGGGTTCTTGTGAAAGGTTAGTGGGTTCTGCTGAAAGGCAGGGTAGAAATAACCTGCAATATTTTCTGCACTATTTACACTCAATTAATAAAACCTGATCATCTTTTCATCTTAAGAGCTGTGAATGTATTCGAAACAGGGAAGGAAAAGAAGCTAAACTTAGTTGAGTTGAAATTTAGAGTATACAGACGTAGAAAATGAATGATACATCTCCTAGGCACCACTTTCCAGAATGGAGGCCAAAGGAAAGTAAGCACAGGGTTGTGGAGCCGTACAGGTATAGTGAATGCACTCGCTCCAGTCCAAAAGTCCCTTGGTTCCCATGCCTGGTCACAGGACAGTTATTATCTCAGCAAAGGCACTTCCAGAAAATAGCAAAATGTCTTCTTAATGTGTACATGGATTTATAAATAAAATCAAAATTTCTGTTTGAAATTAAGCACTAATTTGATCACAAAATTGGACAATCATATGTCTCAACTGCTGAGGGTGCTTGCCATGGAAGCCTTGTGACCTTCTTGGAACCCAGATATAAGGTGGAAGGAGAAAACAACACACAGAAGTTGTTCTTTGACCTCCACACATGAACAATGGCATGTACAACCCACAACAATAATAAATAAAAATTAAAATGAAAAAAACCTAGTGTTAGTATTGTGTTATTATTTATTATGCACACAGGTGGATGTGTACATACTTCAGTTATTTGAAAAAAAAACCATAGGCGTTTCCAGGTTTAAAGTAGAAGGAAGCACATCTCAAATATGTTTTCATTATTAAATTTTTAGTTCCTCAGAGAGTAAAACAAATATCAAATTGACTAAGGTTATTTAACTGTAATCAGAGAAAGAGGATAAGGTTAAATTTAATTGTGAATTTAGAAACACATAGTGCATGTATATGAGTTGCACACATAGGCATAAATTCCCATGAATACACACCTATTTATAAAAGTAAAATGACAGAAAAAGTTAGTAAAATTGTCTACCTTTGTGGCAGTAACCTGAGAGAAGAGAATAAAAATGTAATCTGAGTCGATAATTGCATGGAGTTTTGATATATTTTGAAAACTTTCTTGAAACAATATCTCCAGGTCTTCAAAATTTCTTCAAAAATAGGAGATGTACTTATTTTTTTCAAAAACTCAATCTTCATCATTCTCACATGACATTTACTCCATTCTGTAAACCCTCCAAGGCTATAAAACAAATGTTCAAAGAATGTTTACCTAACTACAGCTGATTAAGAACAATAGAGGTTTTGTGTGCTTTCTTTTGACCTCTCAATTGAACACTGTTCATACATTAAAGGGCTCACTAGTGCCTTGCACTCATGAAAGGCAAAGCCTGCCTATGAGAAAGCCCATTCTCCTTTTGTAGGCGGAACATAAAGCCCACAAACTGACAGGAAGATTAAAGTTGTGACTGATGCCAAGCTTCTGATTGTCAGTTCTTTTCCCTCACAGCACAGAAAATGTAAAACCGGGAAGGGCGTATCAATCATGTCCTGGCTCTGAGCATCCAGCCTTATGTGGAGTGCAATCATTCAGGTGAAATGGAGTGTTGTTATCAATGCTGCTTATTCCTTTCACCTTAATCAACCTTTGATTAGAACTTCACTTTCTTAAAACAGCTCACTTGATATACAACTTGAATATTGATTTAACTGTTTAAAATGTGATTTAAAGATTTTTTTCAACACCTACAAACACCTACAAAGTATATAACTCTCACAATAATCTAATTATAAGACATCTTTATTACTCTAAAGGGCTACTTTACATGCATCCCAAGAGAGAAAACTGTACTGAAAGGATTTTTTTTTCTTCAAAGAGTGAAAGCAATGCTTTAAAATAACTCTAAATTTTTTAAACTTTTATTTTGGGCATGTGAGCATTTTGATTGCATGTATATATTTATATCACATGCATACTGGTACTAAAAAAGTCAAGAAGAGGGTGTCTGATCCCTTGGAACTGTTGTCATACATGGGTGGTCCTCTCTAAGAACGTCCAGTTCTCTTAACCTCTAAGCCACCTCTGCAGCCCCTGAAGGAATTTAAAACAAAAACAAAACAAAAAAACTGCAGCCATAAACATAATAGTATAGGTGTATTTCTCGGAAAATTTTAGGTACTATTTTTCTTTTTCTTTTTTGTTTATTAAAAACTCTCCTCTATTTATTAGACACAGAGTGGGCAGAGTCAGATATGTCCTCCAACAGAGCAGTGGGTTATTTTTGCTACCTCCAATATACTGAAAATGAAAATGGCAAAGTTCATTGGTAACAGAGAATGAATGTTCTCAGTCTATTTTGCTTTGGGGTCTTTTGAAATAATGAAAGTGTCTTCTTTTAGTCTAAAGCAGTGTTACTCAACGTGTGGGAATGAAATGACTCTTTCACAGGGGTTGCCTAAGACCATCACAAAATACAGTTATCTAAATTATGATTCACATCAGTAGCAAATTCACAGTCATGGAGTAGCAGTGAAAATAATTTTATGGTTGGGGGTCACCACAGCATGAAGAACTATGTTAAAAAGTCTCGGCATATGCCGAGCATGGGGGACCATGCCTTTAATCCCGGCACTCGGGAGGTAAAGGCAGGCAGATCTCTGTGAGTTCAAGGCCAGCCTGGTCTACAAAGTGAATTCAGGACAGCCAGGACTACACAGAGAAAACTGACTTGAAAAAAAAAAAAAGTCTCAGCATTAGGAATGTTGGAAACCACTTATCTAAATACTCAGATTCAACCCTCAGTTAAAATGACCTTCCAGATCTGACCAATTCTGCACTTCACAATGTGGTGATGGAGAAAGATGGTCTGGCCATTCAACCCTCACCGTAAGTCTCAACCTTATCTCACATGCATCCTTCTACTTTTCAGAATGCACAGGCATCCTCTTCCTGCTTCTCAAACTGCCCAGGTGCAAGCCCCTGCCACTTACATGAACTTGCTTATGCATTGACATACAATTTGAGAAGACATAAATGTTTTCTCTAAATGTTCTTTCTTTGAAATAGGCTAGAGTCAGGAAATAAGTGTTACATTTACCAAGTTGCTTTGCACCTCTTCAAAAGCTTCTCCCCAGGAGTCACTATTAAGATTTACCATATTTTACAGTAAGATATGTGCAACCTGAAGTGTTCTGAGATAATGTTCCTTCATTATTCAGTTTAAAAAAAAAGTATGTTTAATTAGAGATCATCCTGCCCTCACAGAAACCATAGTTACCTTTATTCTATAGTCTTTTTCTTTTTAAGACTCAAAAATGTGCTCTTAACTCTATTTGTATATTTCACACTTACTCCTCACTAATCAGGGGCCCCAAGTACTCTATGGAGAAAATAAAAGGGATTATAATAATCTATAGTTAGGTGTTTTGATTATTTGTGAAGTAGTTTGAGACTGTGAAAGGTAAACAACGATCTTCGTAAATTCAATTATCTCTTAAAAACAGCATTCTAACATCAGAATACTCAAGCTATCTCATAACATTTTTTTGATATGCCATTATTCCTTAAAGCCATAACTGGAATTTAATACAAAGTATCTGAGACCAGGTATTAAGTGTTAGAACAAAACTGCAAAATTTTAAGAAACACATAGATTAATTCCTTTAAAAATTTATAAATTAATCTAGGCTTCAAGCATGTGTTTTTAAGAGACTAAACTTATTCTGTTGTTGTATGACTTAAATTTTTAGGTATATTCAATAACACAATTAAAATCAATTTTCTGTCATAATATATGTGAGGATAGAATAAAATATGATCAATTATAAACTTCTAGTGATTCACAATTAATCATAAGTCTTCTCAGGTGATTTGTCAAGCCACTGATGGCATTTGGCTCTCAGTGTCAACAGTTTTTGGTACATTCTAAGAGGTGAGCATATTACCCGCTCACATGCCCCCTCTCTCCCTATCTTTTACCTGTCTTCCTGTCCCTGTACAACTCCACTACCCATTCTTCCTCTCCATTTATACAAAGTCTACACAATAGTAGGATTAAATATGACATTCCCATATGTGCAAATAGTGAATTTCAACCATACTTATTCCTGTAGTGTCCTTTCATAAATTCTTCATTTTGAATCCCATGAACTTCTCGTTTTATGACCTTAGCTCTGGCTAAATCCCACAGATGAGAGAAAACATCACACTCATGTTTTTCAAACTCTTAGATATGAAGTGTAATGATTCAAAATGAAAGTCTATTGGCTACATTCAGTGACAAGTATAAAAATAATTTGTAAAGTGGTTATATAGCTGTATTCAACATTCCAATTTAAAAAAAGTATTCAAGTATCTTTTTCTATAAAGATCATGACAAAAATTTCAGTGGAATAGATGGGAACCGAAGGGTTTACTAGCCTCACCAGTTAGAAGTGTAAAAATTATTCAGTCTCAATTGTCCTCATGCAACAATACATACTCAATTTATTTTAATGTATAAAGTAAGCAATTCTATCAAGCAAATTTGAAATAAGAACATATCCTGATAACTACAGAAACACACAGAACTTGCCAACAAAGTAGCCTTTTCAATATTTAATTTAATATATAAAATGAAGATGCAGAAAATATAGATTTTTAAATTGTACAATTGTTTTATTTAGAGAAAGTATCAGAGAAACTGAAAACCCGATATCGGCATAGAAAGTATATATTTGATTCTTTTTAAAAAAAATCCTATGTGAAAACTAGATAGAAAAATATAATATGGTTAATATTATGAATGACTAATTGAGACATAACTTATGTCTTCATAATTCTTACAGACTTACAAAGAAAAGCAGGTGTTGGAGTATAAGAATAATTTCACACATGAAACGAGGAATTTAAAAAAATCAACCATTGTGTTATGCTATTTGTCACATCAGTCTCTTAGGATCCTTGAATCTCTCTAGTTCTTATAATAAATCCACCTTCATTGCAGATTTTAAGATCTCTCTTTTGTTATTTAGTCTACCTAAAACCTAATTCATTTTATCTTTCATATAACCAGCTTTTAATGTCATTAATATTTTTCTTGTTTTCATTTTCTATTTCAATTAGTTTTACTCTGATCTTTTTGTCATTTTGTTTGTTAATACTGGGTTTAGATTATTTTTCTAATTGGTTTAAGGCATAACTTAGGGTTATTTCTAGTTTCCTTTTCCTTCACGTGTGTGTGTGTGTGTGTGTGTGTGTGTTCTCACAGATTTCTCTCTTATGAATGTTCTTACTACTGCTATGCCACAAGCTCAGGTATAGTGTTTCCATAGTCATTTGTCTCAAGGTTTCCAGATGCTTTGGATCACTGGCTTTTTAGAATCTTTCCTTTCTTTCTTTTTTTTTTTTTTAAACAAAGTCTCATTACATAGTCATGGCTAGATGGCTGGTACCCACTATGTACCCCAGGTTCCTGTTGAATTTCTTCCTTTGATCTCTCTTTATGCAGTTCCTCATTTGCAAGGATAATAGGCCTGTGTTAGTGTAGCTAGAAGCATATTTCCAAGTTTCATATGTTTACAGTTTCAAAATATCTCCCATTTGTAATTTTTCCCTATTATCAGCTTCTAACATCATATTACTGTGATCAGAAAAGGTATCTGATGTTATTTTAACATTCTTAAATTTGATATCTGTTCTTTGGCATAATACATGCCATTAAGCTCAATGCCATGGGCTATTCAATGCCCTCATCTGGCCTCCACTTGAACTCACACAGACACACACATATACATCAATAAAAAATAAAACGAACCTTAACAAAAAAAATTAATCCATGTAACCTGTGGGCACATTTGGTCTAGAGTGCAGTCTAGATCCAACACATCGGTTTAAATTTTTCTGTCTGCATGATATTTCCATTTTTGAAAGTAATATAGAGTCTACTATGGATGTGCTGTGTAGAATGTGTTTCTTCATATTTATATGAGTACTTTGTATATGTGAGCACTCCAGTCTGAGTTCATATTTACAGCTGTGTAGTCTCCAAGGTGAATGGTCCCTTCATCATTATATGTGGACGTTGTCTGTCTCATTTTACATTTCAGAGTGGCATCTATTTCATCACACGTGAGCACTGCTGCTACTCTCTCTTCTTCTTTTCACTGTGTGGGATGATTTTCTCTAACCTTCTGTGTCCTTAAAAATTAAGTAAATCTGTTGTAGACAGCATGGAGTTGAGTCTTTTAAAAAATACTCAGGCTGGAGGGATGGCTCAGAAGTTAACAGCACCCACTGCTCTTGCAGAGAACATGTACCTCAATTCCCAGCACCCTCATGGTGGTTAACTACTGCCTATAAGTGTATTCGGTGCCTCTTCTGGCCTCCACTGGCACTTACAATCACACAGATATACACCTATACCTCAATAGATAATAAAATAAGTCTTTAACAAAAAAATTAAAATGCTCAGTTATATAAATGTTGCTGGGAATATTGTGCAAATTTACAGTCAGAATAGCTAATGTGGTAAAGATGCTGTTCTGCTGTTTTCTGTGTTGTGAGCCATGTGCTCCCTTGTCTTTTTGTCTTCCTTTGTGAGCAGTTTTTTCTCTGCTGACATGTCACCACATGTCTTTGCTCTTTACATTCAACCTGTGTCTACTTTAGATTTGTGCTGTGCAGTTACCCCGAGGCTTCCATAACACATTATAGCTACAAAGGCTTTGTACATTGAATAATAGCTCAATTTTGATTGCATACTAACACTCTGTGCTTTCATTCCCGATCAAACATTTCATGCTTTCTATGTAAAATATTTCATATTAATTGTATTCTTTTTAGCATTTATGCTAAACAAATAGGTGATTTACGTAGCAATATAGGTAAAGCACTATAAACTTGATTACACACTTAATTATACCAGCGAGTTAGAGGTGTGTGTGTTTGTAATACTAAGTAGGTCCTTTCTTTTAGCTGAAAATTTTACCCTTAGAATTTACTTTTAGGTTTATAATTAGCAAACTCTCTCAGTTTTGGTCTAGAAGAGTCTTTTCCTCCTCATTTCTGAGGACCAGTTGTGCTCGGCAAGCACACTTTGTTAGCAGGGCTTTACTCTTTAGTACTCAGACACATCTTCTAGCTCTCTTCTAACAACCATTATGCAACATTCATTTCTCTCCTATCTCATAACTAAGCAAATCCTGCCCAGATCACTGCCAGCTTCTCTGGGACTCCCTTATGTATAAGAAATATCTTGTGTACTGTATAGACAGTCTGCCTGTCAATAAAGAAAACTGATGGCCCTATAGGAAAACTTAGAATAGAAGGTGGGACATCCAGTCAGTTGAGAAATTCTGGGAGAGTATCAGATGTAAGAAGATAATACCCAGGAAGATGTGAGGGGGACAAACACATGTTGCCTGCATAGAGGTAACCAGCCACGTGGCAGAACTTAGATAAAAATAAATAGGTCATTAATGTATTAGCTAATCAGGGAATGAGCCTAGTTGTATGGTGTAGGTATTTATAAATATATTTTGAGTCTTCAAGTCTTATTTCCAGGAGCTCAGGGCTGAGAGGAAGAACACAAAAATAACAAATTGATACACAACTTTACAACAATTAGAATTGAAACATATGACCTGAAAAAGCCTCAAAAAGCCAGGCATAGAAGCCACAGTTTGGGTGAGGTGCTTGGAGATGGTTTCTTACCAACTTCACACAGCATAGTGCTGGAACTCTGCCTGCACATAACTTGACCTTTTAAGACAGAACTGGGAGGAAGTACAGTCTCCCAAGCTGAGACTGCTAGCTGATGGCCACACGTGAACTCGGTCTATGAACACTAAATGCAGCAGTGAGTGGCAACACCTGTGGAGACTTCCCAGAGACCACATCTGCAGGAAGAGCCACTACAGATTCTCCAAAGCTTGACAAGACAGGTTGGCCCAGTCCCAACTGATGGAGCTCACAAACACCCTGAAAGCTCTGTGCTCATGGCATTCATAAATCAGGCGTTAGGCTGGTTGCTGTGGCCAGAGCCTGGGGCAGGTGCCCTGAGGTGATTAAAACAGAGACCCAGAGCTCTTAATAACCACAGACAGCAAAGAAACAGAAGTGATATGGCAGATGGTGGATCAAGGGAAGTCCCCTTGGGCTATGAACTGGAGCGTGCCACCATTGCCATCTTCTGACTTTCAGAGCCCTATTCTCATAGCTACAAAATGACTAAGAAGACTCAAGGACAGGTAATGTATGCTGAAGCAGGCAGATCCTAGGTGACAGAGTTTAGAGAAATTTAGTAACAAAATAAATAATAAAACTGTGAAAACAGCAAAAGATAAATTGATAGAACTGTTTTATGTATATGTATAGACACTAAAGAAAGGAAAAAACATCTAATCCAACAACAAAAACAGGCAGTGAAATACATGCCAGCCAAGAAATAGGTCCCAAAGGACAGCATCTACAGTTTCTGTGATCAAACGGCCGAACTCACCTATTCCATATACTACTACTACTACTACTACTACTACTACTACTAATAATAATAATAATAATAATAATAAAAAGGCAGAGACAAAGCTAGCCATGATAAAAGGGTGCAAAAGCTACTCTAAACTTCTGAACAGATACAATATGCTTACAAATGGGCTTAGACACTGAAAAAAAGAAAACAAACCAGATTTAGACAGTAAAAATAAAACTAGTTTAAAAATAATATTTGAAGTCTCCAAAGAAAGGAGAAAAATAAAACTATTTAAATGAAAACAAAAACTTCCATGTTAAAAAATGGAAAACATAGTAAAGGAGGACATTTGGAGTCCACAGAGTTTTGTTTTCACTGGAGATGAGGATATTTGGACCCCACAGAGTTTTGTTTTGACTGTCAAACATGAAAGTGGTTGTATGTTCAGTGATGATTATAGTTTTATGCATCCTCTTTGAGAGAGATCAGAATGGAGTAGGGCTAGATGGAAAAGGAACTACTAAATTAAATAAGCTTATACTTGTGTTGACTTCAAATTGGAGGAAAAAAAAAAAGTATGTTGGGCTGGGAAAGAGACTTCCTGCTTATGTCCACAGCATCCAATGTAATAAGGATGAATTTGACTGGGGAAGGCCTTCTGAAAATCTTGGCTACAGACAAGAAGAAACCAATCAAGACCAAGACAGGTAAAATAATATGCTGATCCCTCTATATGGGAACACCTCGGAGACTGGTTGAGACATGAATATCTATGCATAGCCAATAAATCTTGTTGGCTACAGAATCATCAGGATATATCATGCCTTTCTTTTAAATGGCATAGATAAAAAATTATATTACAGTTCGGTTATAGTCCAAACTAGTTTTTTAAATAAAGATAGATTTTTTTCACATACTCCAAGAGCAAAAAAAAAAAAAAAATCTTTAACTGATCTGTGCATATTGCACACTCCATACATATATTACAGAGTTCATATGTTTACAGAAGAAAAGGACTGACCACCAATGGAATGGAGATAGTGTTGACAAATCTCATCCCCCAGAGCACTGAAACACTGAAACAAATTTAGTCCAGCATCCTGATTGATCCAGCTTCAGACTGCCTCAATTACTGTTTCTTTAAAAGTTGCTACCAGGACAATTTCAAAGCAGCTAGCTCAAATGGTGGAGATCATTATAGACTCTTCCAGTCAGAACTTCATTTAAGCCTTCATTTTTACAGCATACAGAGGCTGGACAACAAATGTTACTGCTAACTTTCTTAACCATTTTCCTATTTTTCTGGTCCACTCCAAAAAGAATACCTTGCCTCAAATCATCAGGGAGCAATTTTAAGAGAGTGATGTCCCTTAAGGTAGGGTAGTTTTGGTTGTTCTATTGAGTGATGGATGCTTCTTATTAAAAAGGGAGTTGAAAACAAGTTATTAAATGGTCTTGACTAGGGAAAAAGCAAGATATAGGAGATTAGACTCAGGAATTTCTCTCTTTCCTTTTCTTTTCTCTACCCTTCTTTCTTAGGTAAGGGCAGAGAGGTTGAGAAGAAAAAGGGGGAATATAAAAATATCTTATAGGAATAATAGGGGAAAGGGGCACATTATGGAATTTACTCTTAAATCAAAGAACATTTTATATGCCAAAAATCTCACATTGGTATAGAATTTTGATACAAAAATAAGGCCATTTTTGCTTGCATTGGTTTAGATTATTGTACATTTAAAGTTATTTCTGAACCTGGGCGTGGTGGCACACACCTCTAATCGCAGCACTTGGGAGGCTGAGGCAGACAGATCTCTGTGAGTTCAAGGCCAGCCTGGTCTACAAAATGAGTCCAGGAGAGTTAGGGCTACACAGAGAACCCCTTTCTTGAAAAAACAGAAAAAGAAAAATAACTAAAGTTATTTCTGAAATACATAATGTATATTTAGTTCAACTCTTTAATAAACTATTGGATCTTTGAAACTCATTTTACAATGCAATGTTTAATTCCAATATTTTTAAAAGCTGTTATTACAAACTGTTTAGGTTTACTAAAGTAATTAATTAAGTAACAAATTAATAGTCAATCAAACTCATGGTCATGTCATATACTAGTGATTGGGTGGTGTTAAGCATTCTAAATGTTGATTGGTCCTGCTTGCTGTCTGTTACTTAATTGACTCTGATTGGCTAAATGAATGCTGAGGCCTAGAGATTGGGCAAAGACAGAGGTAGGCAGAACTAAGGTGCATCGGCTTTTACAAAGGGACAGAGCATCTTGAGAAGAAGGTTGTCGGAGGAAAGCCAGGAGTAAACAAGATGGGCATGCCATGGGGTAGATTAAAGAAGATCCTTCCATGTGGCCTGAAACATCGGCTTAGTGTGGAGAATAATAGTCCAAAGGGACGTATGTATATATGGGGTAATATTTGGATAATAGAGTTATGAGCTAGCTTAGATGGGCTAGGATTGCACAACCCAGGCCTAGGCTTGTTAAAATGAACCCAGTATCAGTGTGTATTCATTTATAATGGTGGGTTAACACCACTGAACCAATTAAAGATAATATAAATAATGGTTAAATAATTTAATTAGTTATATTTTTTCAGCATATGGTGCCCAGCGTATGGCAACTAGGATCCATGGTTACAGCCTGAGAAGGCCCAGATAAAAAGTAGTTTCCTAGCCAAAGAGCAGGAAGCCAAACCCAAATACATTTCAAAGGAACAGTTCCCTTAACAAAAGCTACTGCCTTACAGCAAAGGTGGGAAGCTTAGCTCTCTTTATATGCTAAATAACTGGCAGCCTTCTAAACAGAGCTTGAAAACGGAATTAACCACCTAAATTAAAATGGAGAAATTCATAATATTTCAATATGTTTGGATTCCAATTGAAAGAGCTAGGGGAATTTTTAAGTTCATTTGTCTTCACTTCATTATGTTATTACACAAAGCCAGAGGCACAGTCTCAGGTGTTGCTGCAGACTCAGCTGCATCTAGTTCACTTGTCACTTTGCTGTGGCTTTTTCCTGTGTTGGTGAAAATCATTCAAATTGTCATGTTTAATTTCTGTGTCATAGTCTGTTACTGGATAGTTATAAAGGCTTTCTAAGTATCTCCACTTTCAGGTACAATTCATGCTAGGATGACCTTACTTGGCATTGCTTGAAGACAGAAGGTAGCACCTGAGCCATCCTGTGACTCCTGATATCTTTTGCCTTTAATTCAAAAGTGTTAATTCCACTGACTGCTCTTCAATCCTACCAGCATCTCCTTGCCTACATTGTCCTTACAGCTTTTCTTTCTCCATCACTGTTTAAAGTACTCACGTACCACTTGATGTTCATGTTGTAAAGCACAAGTCTGCTCAGGTCATTCACTGGTTTCATTCCTGGTGGCAATTCCATATATTCAAAGTAATGTCTCATTCTTTAAAATGTTTTCTTGTTATCTGTCCAATAATCTCTCTTCCTTCACCCTTACTCAGATTACGCCATGAACACCAAACTTACTGTCTCTTCCAGAGATTCCATGAAGCCTCAGAACTCAGAATGTGATCATATGTCCAAACAGAGAGAGATGTGCAGACACTACCTGCTCAGGATCATGAGACATGAGTCATTCTGAATTTAGGATTGCTGTACTTTTAGCAAAAGAACAGGAGGACACAGAAATGAGGGAAAAGGACAAGCAGAGATGAGAGATTCACTGCACAGGAAAGAATACCAGGAGGATCTCCCTGCAGCATCTGGATTTTGGAGTTTTGCCCCCCTTAACCCTGAGCAAACTAATTTTCATTCTCTTAAGCTACCTACTTTGTGGTTCTTTGTAATAGTAACCCATCCCAGGTTTCTTATGTTAATAGTTGTTTACCAGGTTTTATGCTCTCATGGTGATTGTCTAGGATAAGAAAGTTAATACATGTGTGAATGTGTATGTATGTTTGTGAAAGAAAAACCAAATTAATTCTCATTACTTTCTAACACCTCAGCAACATTATCATTGAATCTGTGTTCATTTTGCTGGTAAATGTTTGTTATTTGAAATTTTATTGCCATTATAATTCACTGCCTCACAGATGTTACTTCTGAGAAAGGGTTGTAGCCAGATCTCTTGTTTCATATAAGACACACACCCCCTGTGCTGGTTTTACAGTTGGAAGTTCCTTTAGGAACCTACCCTCCCCCATGTCTGCAGGCCTTAGGGAATGATTTAATCAGGTGTCTAGCACTGTGACATCATTTGTGACCATGGCATCACTGAAATATATGACTGGCTCAGATTTAGCTCCATGGCCATACCCTGCAGTATCCACCCCTGATTCTTCACATCCTTGGAACAATTTGGCCCTCTGTCAGTTGTGAGAACTGTTTCATCTGCTCATCCTCCTATCCTCTCAACAAACTCATATCCTTTCAGCAAAATGCTTTTTTTGTTTAAATATTCAGAACAAATTCCTACTACTTGCACTCTAACAGTAATTATACTGTTTAAATGTAAATGTAATTAGTGCATATCTCAGACTGCTTATACAAATAGGTGTATCATCAAAAGCCACCCAATCAAGAAGTTTCTAGTTCAGGGGTGTGTGTGTGTGTGTGTGTGTGTGTGTGTGTGTGTGTGTGTGTGTGAGAGAGAGAGAGAGAGAGAGAGAGTGTGTACAGCACATATGTAGATTAGAGACAGACCTCAGATGTAGGTCCACAAAGACCATAACCTTAGTTTTTAAGATATATTTCCTCACTGTGACATGAGCCTCACAGATTTGGGCAGACCAGCCAGAGCATGAGCTCCTGGAATCCCTCTGCCATTGCTTCCCCAGCAGTAGATGACAGGCTCTTATCACCATCCATCCTTTTCACATAAGGTCTGAGGATGGACTTGTGCCTGGGAACTTGCATAGCAGGTACTGTATTGACAGAACTATCTCCCCAGCTCCCAATTCGCATTTCACAAATGTAAATGTAAGTATAACACTTTCCCTTTAATAGTTTTTTAATTTTGTAAATACATGGAATGCAAAATAAACTAAAACATTTTGTATGAAATAACACAACAAAGTCAGGCAAAGCTTTGTGTAATAAACAATGCCAACTTTGATGCTAAACTAATTCCTACTTGGCATCATAATGACCAACATATCTGATAAGCAACCAACCATTGCTCACCAAATTTCATTTTTCATTCATTCAATTATTTTATGAAGCAACCATTCAACTATAACATCAATATGCAGATATTTATTTTGTTTAAACCTCTTTATTAAATAAAAGCCAAAGTATTCATTGTATCCATGAAGAATATTATGATTAAGACTGGACTATATCTTACACATTTAGATGTACTAAAATGTAAATTTTAAAAGGTCAATGAGAGCAAAATAGCTTTCTTCAGTTTCTTCAAGAGCTTAATTATGGTATTTATTTTTAAATCTAAAGGCAGATAAGGCACCTGGTTTTTGAGCTATGATCTGGAATTTGTCCCCATTGAAGAATATCTCTAGACATCCTCTTCAAATAGGAGTGCTCAGTCTTATGGGGTGGGGGAGGGGGATTGCAGAAGATATTTCAAAGGATTTAAAGGGTAGCTCCATTTTCTTATATCAGTAGCATTCCATCACATTTCTTTCATCCACGTTTGTTACTTCTCATTATTTTCTACTAATACATTGCAGTTTCAAAAATGTCTTTTAAAACTCTGAAAACTTATATCACGTGATACAAACATCTGAAACTTCCTTACAGTCTCAAAACTAAAATGTTCTCTTTGAAGATATTTTCTTTGACTCCTTCTAGACATTTTCACAAAAATCTGTGTTTGCCTTAATCCTACCCTAGAATTTTCCAATTTTCCACTGTAATTTGTTTATAAATTCTTTTCTCTGTTCTTGTTGCACATTAAGCCAGTCTTTCAGCTTACTGATTTTATTGTGGAATTGTTTTTTGTTTGTTTCTTCTTTTCTACCCTTTCATCTAACACCAGTTACAGCAGAAGAAAAACTGTTCCGTAAAGGCTGGACAAAACAGACACATAACAGACAGACGAACACCTGTATAGTTATCTGACAGATGAGTCATTGACAGAAAAATTGACAAAAAAATCAGAGGTGAAATGAAGCAAGAGTTATGGAATGTATTTTTTTATTTTTATATAATTCTATAGATCTCTCAGGAAATGGTTAAACATAGTTTGAATGTAAGAAAGTCAAGATGATATTGCAAGGTGTTCTATTTCCTGTTAATTAACTTATTCGGCCAAGAAGGGAGAAAGAGCCAGTGAAAACTGTTAAGTACAGAATTCCTTTATCCAAGGTGAGTTTCCAGGACCACATGAAGAGAAAGGGTAAAGAAAAGCTCAGAAGTCATGTAAATGCTATTCTGTTTCTTTGCAAACCAAATATGGAAGAAAATGAGGCAAACGGGTCTGAATAGGAAATGGTGAATGATAACAATGTACAAATAAATAAATAAATAATGTCTAATCAATAAATGAAAGTTGACTGGTATTGAGAGAAGCCATTTTACTCGTCTGTAGCTTTCCACTTTTGATTATAAAGATGAAGGATAATTCTAATTAAATAGGTAACAAAGATGAGTTTTTTTTGTTGTTTATGTTTTGTTTTGGGATTTTTCAGACAGGGTTTTTCTGTGTAGCCTGAGCTGTCCTGGAACTCACTCTGTAGACCAGGCTGAACTTGATCAAATTCGCAAAGATACACATCCCTCTATCTCATGAGTATCATAAAAGAACAGAAACTTATTCTCTCATAGTTGTAGGAACCATAAGTCCAAAATCAAGGCACTAGAGAAGCTTCACTTCCTCAGAAAATCAAGGGGAGTTTTGTTTCTTGCCTCTTCAAGCTTCTTGTGGTTCTTCCATGGTGGCATTATCCAAGCTAAGGAGAAATCAACAAACATTCTTGACTATGCCTTCATCTGGTTATTCTCCTCTCTTGTCTTTGAAGATACACACCGCTGAATCCAGGTTCCATCTGAAATCTAGATAATCACATCTAAGTATATATGCAAATATGAAGTTTCCAAATAAATCCACATTCACAAATTATAAGAGCAAGACTAGAAGTGTCTATATGATCCCAAATATAAATCATGTCAAATGAGAGGACCTTCCTAGCCTAGGGTATGTAGAATAGAACATCATTGTAATTGTGCAATTTTTTCTTTATCTATCATTACTTTTGCTGAGAGAAACTGGACATAAGCTGTGCCTAATACTTGTCCCACAGAAATTGAGATGGGTCATGGTTTGATATGCTAAGTTTTATAGGTAGATTTATTATATGGCAAATGAATATGAATAATGACCTAAAGATTACTTAATCAAAGTGAAATAATAATTAGGCTTATTATTTAAGACAATTAAGCCAGGGACATGGATTCTGCTTTTCATATACTTATTATTTACGGAATCATCTGCTACAATGCAAATTTTGTTGTGAATTTCATATAGACTGAAACCTATATTTCTACTAAAAAATGAAGACCTACTGTGTAAGGGTCTTACAGTCTCAGAGGACTACAGATAAGTGCACAATAAGTAGTTTGAGAAAGGGATATGCATGCTATGAGGCACGGAGCACACAGAAGGGTCCCATCCACATTGAGCAGGACAAGAAAGACCCCCCACTGGATAGTTAAACTCTGAATTTCAACACAGTAACCACTTTTAGGTATGTATTAACCAAGTTACTTTTCCTTTTAAAAATGCAATAATGAGGCACTACTATTTCGTAAATACACTTTATAATCCATTAAACTAAGGCCCTTACAAGAAATGATTTAAGCTGTTGAGGTGAAATCATATATCCATTATTGTGTTGTCCATTATTGCTACTAATGTTTCTAAAACTAAAGGAAGTATGTAACACTTGGAATCAAACTAAATATATAAATTAATATTTATAGTCTGCTTCACAGAAACTGTTTTGCTCAGACCATTGTTAGAACACTTACAGTATTTTCCAGTTTCATTTTAATTATTGCCGTAATTAAAGATCTGTATATTATTAAAAGTATTTGAGTTTCTTTAAATATAAGGATATGAGAAAAACAGTGAAAAGAGAAGAGAAAATCCTCAGCATTCAAAACCCAGCAAATTGAAATAACATAAAATCACACTCTGAGTCTATTGACTTTGCGTCTGAGATGCTAAAAGCATAGTCCCTCTTCCCTCAGTCACTATGGAATGTGAACTGTTCACAATTTTAAAATTTGCATAACCTTTTCTTACTGGAAATAAAGAAATCAAACATATCTCTGTTGGCTAGTTTCATGTCACCTTGACACAAGCTATAAACATCTGACAGGAGAGAACCTCAATTGAGGATATACCTGCATGAGATAATGCTATAGGTAAGCCTGCAGAACATTTTCGTAATTAGTGATTGATGAGAGGACCCAGTCCATTATGAGTGGTCCTGGGTTCCATAAGAAAGCAGGCTAAGCAAGCCATGAGGAGCAAGCCAGTAAGCAGCACACCTCAGTCACTTCTGCATCCGCTCCTGCCTCCAGGTTCCTGCCCAGCTTGAGTTCCTGCATTGGCTTCCCACAGTGGACTATGATTCAGGATCAGTCACTTCTGGACTATGATTCAGGATATGTAAGCCAAATAAACTCTTTCCTCCTCAAGTTGCTTTAGCCGTAGTATTTTTCATCACAGCAATAGTATCCTTAGACAGAAATTGGTACCAGTATTATGTTGTGTTTTGTATTGCTGTGACAGACCTGACTAGGTGTTTTGGGAAGGACTGTGGAAGGACTTTGGAAATTGAGCTAGAAGAACCTTTGTGTGAGCTTAGCCAGCTGTTGTGAGAACTTGAGAGATTAGAGGACAATGCTAGGAGCAATGCAGTTGATGGAGGCCTGGCTTGTGATATTTCAGAGGGAAGCAAAGACTCAGAGCCATCTGATATTTTGAACTAATGATCTGCAGTTCTGGTAAAATGAGGCTGAAGAATCACTTGTGATTAACAAGAGACAAGCACCACTGAAGTAATTACATAATAAAGCACCTTTGCTTTATTGGGACAATAGATGCTGGTTAGCTGGAGCTAAGAAATTATCAGTGATTGAAAAGAGACCAGGACCAATGGTCTACACTACAGCGATATCTGAGCACTTTTTCTCAGGGTCAGCACATACTGTGTTCCAGCAGTAGCCAATATTGTATGGTACCGTACGCTGGCAGCTCAACTTGGTAGTATAAGTCTGCTTTATGGTGGTATTGTCAAGGGAGAGATCCTCTCCCCTCCCTTTTTGCCCTCACCACCAGTGGTAAACAGGAGATCTAGCACTGCCCCACACATGCTGCAGGACTTGGGAGAGCAAGCCTTGCACCTCATCTGGACAGCTGGTTCTGGATATGAAGGATGTGTGTGAACCCACCCAAGGGTGTGAGTATGGGAACTCCATGTCTGCTTTTTGTCTACTTTTCCCTGGTATTGGCAAGGGAGAGGGAGAGATCCCCTCCAATCTCTGATGCCCTCTACACAGGTAGCAGGTGGGAGAGCTGGCCCTGATGGGCTCATGAGAGGAAAACTTGTCCAGCCCCTTACCTGCTGTAGCACTCGGGGGAGCAGGCCCTGCATCTTACCTGGGTAGCACAGTAGGACTGCCTCTGGTATGGGGGCTACACCCCCAGAACCAGGGCTTTGAGTTGGCCCACACCAAAATATACCCCAAGGATAAACTGCTGGAGTGCATGAAGAGGCCAGTTCCACACACCCAAAACTACAGGATCTCCATGACACAGGACAACAGTGTATCTAGGAGAAATCCCAATGAGCTTCCAGTATTGACAAAGTAGCAGAAACCTGAGGACTCATACCAGACCAACGGATTATTGTAATGAACATTTGCTAGCAAAAAAAGTGTGGACAAAATGGAATCTTGTGAGACACACTACAGCTTCTACAATGAGAATTTTTTTTTTATGTTTGGATATGTTTCAGGAAGTAGGGTAGGTCTGAGGGGAGGTGGGAGAAGAGAGGGAACAGGGTATATGATGTGAAATTCACAAAATAAAAAAGTTAAAAGAAGAAAAAAAAAAGAATCACCCACATGGTACTAGTTTTGTAGGCAGGCAGGGGTTACAGACAGCAAAGAAGGTTAACTATGTGAAGTCCCTGGAGAAAGCCCAGGAGAGGATACTGATAAATTGCAGCCCCATTGCAACACTAGACCCCAGCATTTTGCACATGAGAAATTGCCAAGAACAACAGCAGCAATGAAGTAAAGCTGGCCTATGCCTAGGAGACAATATTTTTGGGGCACAGAGGGAAAAAGAGTTGAAGAAGTGACCCAAGTCTTTGAAGAATCCCATAAATTGTGAGCGAATCATCATTGGACACTGTGTTATCTACACTTTTGGAATTTGGATTATTTTGATTTGATTGTGATTATGCCCTCGTTCTTCCCTCTTAGAATAAGAAGGTATTTAACTTATTTTAATTTTACAAGAGCCCACAATTGAAAGAAACTGAACTTTTTAAAGATATTTTGAACTTTTAGATATACTTAAGTATTTTGAATAGACGTTGAACTCTTAAGAGTTTGAATTATAAAAGAGAGATCAGGGAACTTTAAAAGTTGGAGTATTTTATATTGTGATATTATTAATGTATTATCCTGGGGATAAAGAAGAAGGGAAACTTTATGGCTTAACAGTTGTAAACCCCAAAGGCTTCCAAGTGGCTAACTTCCCACCCCCCACTACAGTAAACGCTGTTTCCAGCCCCTCAAGACACAGATCTGCCCTACAAAAAAAAAAAAAAGCCCAAGATCAAGCCAGACTCCAGCAATCCCAGGCCACCCCAGAAAGTTCTGATCCCTGAGAAACCTTACCTTACACAAAGCCTGCCTCCTGCTCAGTTGTTTCCTGCCTCTCTCCAAGGAAAGGCAGCCACCTTCATGTGTCTTTCTGAATGTTGAGACCTACTTAAGTTTTTAACCTAACTATAGGCCCTCTGCAGAAGTCTACTTCAGCCTTGAACATATCTAGAGCTTCTCTGCTGAGGCCTGCTTCAGCTTTTAGCATACCTGCAGCCATTTTGCGTTCAGTCTATCTTTCGATCGTGGGGTGAAATTAAGTTCAAGTTCTCAGGCTCTGCTGGCCTGACAAAAAATTAGTCTTTGTTAACTGTTCTGCTTGAATTAATGATAAATGCTCTTTTTATACAAAGCCACAATACCCTGCCATGTTTCTTTCCCTAGAATGGTGAGGAACTGGAAAGCCCATAAATCCCCTCCTGCCCCAAATCCCAGCCAATCAGCTTAAAATGCTTTGTTTAGCTGCCTACGCATGATGTACCTGGTATAGAATTGGGGCTTCTTGCTTGGTTGAACACAATGTACCTGAAATAGAGTTGATTGTTTTGATTTTTTTTCATGCTTGCTTATGATTTTTCCTTTAAAAATTCACTCTGAGAATGACTCAGAGACTCAGTCCTGCCAAATCCAGGATTAGGGTCCCTGATCAGTTATCAGTTCATCATTCAATAAATTTCCATCAATTTGAGCCTGGTGTTTGAGTGGTCAGTGTGAGGCTATTCCTGAACCCATAACATGTAATAAATCTCTTTGTGTGTGTGTGTGTGTTCCTTTTCTTTTTTTTTATATACTTTATTTTTTTATTTCTTCGAGTTACATCTCAGTCACAATCCCTTCCCTACTCCCACTTCCTGTCCCACCCTTCCACCCTCTTCCCCCCAACAGCTCCCCCTTTCAGTCCAACAAATGGTTCCTTCTCTTATAACAGTAAATACTATACAAAACAACAGAAATAAATACTCCACATTTATGAGAGTTAAATGGCCCAGCATACATTCCCAATGTCCAGTCCATACATATTTGGCCCCTGACTTTAACATTCTACCATCTAACCATCTCCATGAGTTCTATATCTGACTCAGCTTTCATACTAACTTGCATCACAATTTGAAAAACATCTTCTTAGATCCAGAACACCCTCTTGATTCCTAAACAACTCAAAATATAACTATCAGACTCTAGCTATCTATTCTTCAACCACCTCAGAGACCAGAGAGGGATAAATATATCTGATTATGTAGGAAGTGCAGGGCCCGCAGCTTCCAAAACTAAGAAATGACATATCAGTGACAAAACGGCTGACAGTTCCCGTTTTCTCTCCATACGTTACAGCATCAATCTTCAGCCTTTTGGTCCCGTTTCTCTGACAGACATTGATTGTAGAGCAGGAGTTATGAAGGACTTGCCTACCCTGTCTTGGCAGAGCTAGGCTGTCGACTTACCTGCTTCCAAGTTTTGACCTTTTTGGACAGCATTCTGTCTACAGTTGGAGCAAAGGGTTTTTCCTGCCAAGAGACAGGCTTGCCACTAATTCAAACATCTCCCACTGGAGATTCTTCGATGCTCATCTTCTGCTTGGAATAATAGATTTAGTCCAACTGAGGCACCTGAAAAAGACACTCCCCAAACTGTTAAGCTGCCTGCAGGCTGTACAATGTACTCCAAGTTCCCAGCTTTGTGAGATGTCACCTAAATTGGAGTTGGTGATGAATCTGTCTTTGATACTCCTGTCAGTAGCCCCTCACTCATACCCCTATGAATAACTCCAATAAAACTCATGGTTCAACAAGTTGGACTTGGGTGTCCATATTTTGGTCTGTCGTGGGCTACTGATCGGGGTTGAGGAGATATGTGTATTGTGTGTGTCTAGGAAAAGTTTTGTCATACAACACACTCATGTCTCAAATACTATAAATTCTCAGAATAAGAAGCATATCTTCTTCACTTTATTGCTTTGTTAACTAGAATACTGAGTCTGTTGCATGGTAAATATCAAGTGTTCAGCTAATGGTTATGATGGTTAACATTACATCTAAGGTTTAAAGTCACTATGCCTGAGAGACTAAAAGCAATAAAATGCCAGTAACATGAAAGTCCTGAGCTAGTAGCCTCCTCCCTTTTCCCCCAGTTGTTGAAGAATAATCTTAAATTGACTGATCATGTAAAATTCACTTTTCTTGCAAGATAGTAGGTCATAATGCTAACTGCTCTTTCTTCTTTTGTAATCAAACTTGCTTACTCTGCTCAAAAAGACAATTGCAAGACACAAACTGTGACTTGTGTGTTTGGGCTTTATAAGCCCTGGCCTGATAAGGTTAGTTACTACATCTTAAGAACACTCTTAGGTACAGACCCAGTACCAAGTTTGGGCACCAGTACTAAATAAGAAGCCTCTTCTTATTAAAATTCATTCATGGTCATGGTGAATTTCTGAGTGACCCAAGACCCATAAAAATAGTGACCAGCAGGAAAAAGGACCCCTGTCCCCTTCTGAGTTTATTCACTTTTACTCTGCTTGCTCTTACTTAGTCTAAAGCACATTTAATTTGTAGACTAAAATTCTTAAAGCCAGGGTAGATACTTTGTTTCTCCTGTAGGGGTTACTCTCTACATTGTGAAATGCAAATGCTTAAGTACACAGATCCAAATGGCAGAAAGTATTTCCCATTGCTCTATTTCCACACTGTCTCTGATTTCCTGCACATCCCTTGTACTTTCCGATCCCTGTGCTGCACCTGTGCAAGATAATCTCTATTTGGTTCATGCCGAGCAGCAGAGCTCAACCTCATTTGATCAAGAAGTGTTCCTCAGTATCCGAGCTCAAACTGCCTTTTCCTTTTAATTCTTTGCTGGCACTGGATATTTCCTTTCTATACCAAAACTCCTGAAATTTATTCTTTAATCTAGCACTGCATTTCAACAAATGTCTAATGCTTATCCACCCCAATCATCATCATTTTCAATGCATAAAAACATCATAGTCATTAGGGTCAATGTATTATTAAATCTTCAATAAACACCTGTAAAATAAGTATGTACTTTCTATCATTTATGAATGACATTATGAATGATAGAATTTATAGATTTAAATTCTGTACCAACTTAAAATTGTATAGAAATGGGTTGTGTGTGTGTGTGTAAATAATAAGTCACCTATCTTTTAAAGTTCCTTGGATAAAAATGTATTTGTTTTTATAAATGTAAGAAAAGCTACAGTTTGTAATCAAAATTCAGAATCATAATTGTTGGATTATTTTTTTCATTTTAAGTTCTATTTTGCTACAAAAATTATTGAATGACAAAACAGTAATGGCTGAACACACAATTTCAAAACCAATCAAAACTTTATCTCATTAACCATCATATGCAGGCAAATTAAAACAAACAAACAAACAAACAAAAAGAACTATGGTCATTGTACCAGTAGTAGACTTTTAGCAATGAGTAGATCTATACATACACAAGGTTAAGAACATATAACACAGAATCATTTTCATAAAATAAGAAAAAATTAAAAGAAGCCAGGGCTGTCCATTTTCCTCTCCATTTCTCTATATAGTGATAAAAGTCTTAGCTATAGAAACGAGACAAGAGAAAGACGTAAAAGGGATAACAACAGGAAGAAAGGAAATCATCCAGTTTGCAGCAGGCATGACTTAAAGTTTGATTGAGTCTACAAGACTTTAGTATTGAGTCTACTAGAAAAGTCTTAGGTCTAATAAACACTGTTGATGTACACACTTGTGTTTGTTTTGCACTTTCTCTCTTACCTGGCTATCATTCAATTAATTGAGACTTTATATTATTATTTGTTAAACAGGCTTCACCATACAAAAACTGAGCAGTTATTACTCTACTCTTAACCCACTAAGCTAATCCGGCTTCCCCCATCATAAATCCCAGAGATTCTTGTACTTTGTGGCTTTCCTGATTCCACTGGGCCTTATCTCTCTTGACTCTGCCTCCAGTTGAAAATCCCCTACTTCCTTATCCAAATCCTCCTCTCCTGGAGGGCAGGAAGTCCAACCCTATTCTCTCCCCTGCTCACTGACTGCTTGTAAGCTGCTTTATTGGCATATCAGTGGACAACTGGGGAGCAATGTTTACACAACATTGGGACATGATATGCTCAGAACAAAGATTGCAAGCAGATATGGGGGAGGGTACAAAAATCAGCATCTGAATTACACAATAATCTTATCCCTACAAAATACAGTAATATTGTAGTAAAAATACCAATATATTAAAAAGTAGCTTTCATTTATACTAACAGTCTACTCTACAAGAAAAAAATTAGGAAAAAATATCCATTCAAAATAACTCCCTAGTATTAAGTATTTAGGAATGTATCTAGCCAAAGGAGTAAAAAGAAAACTCTACAATGAGTATGTAGATATTGAAAAAGACTACAGAAGTTAACAGATAATGAAATAATATTCCATGTTCATAAACAGGCCAAATTAATATTTTTAAAATAGTTACACAAGCAAACTTAATTTACAGAATCAACCCATTGCCTATCAAAATTCTATTTCACAGGTTTAGATAAAATAATACAAGGATTTATATGGAATGACAGAAGACCTCAGATAGCCAAAGCAACTGGGGGTATTAAAATACCCAACCTTAAATAATACTACAGTACTATAGTGATAAATATGAGTTGGTACTGTCATAAGAATAAGCAGGCAAACTAGAATAGAAGACCTTGAAATAACTGCAAAGCTAAACCCACTTCATTTTCAACAAAGAAGTCAAAAACATAATTTGGAGGAAAAAAAAACCTATTCAACAAATGGTGCTGGAAAACTGGGTTTCCACCTGCAGAAGCTAAAATTAGATTTTATCTTTCACTTTGAACAAAAAATCAATTCAAAATGGATCAAAACCCTTATTTTAAAATCTGAAACTCTAAAACTTTGAAGGAAACATGGGGGTTACCCTTCAAGATAGTGGGTTAGCTAAGGACTTTTAAATAGAATCCCAATAGCACAGGAAGTAATCCCAAGTATCGGCAGATGAGACTACAGGAATATAAAAAGTTTCTGTACAGCAAAGGACACAATCAGCAGAGTTAACAGACAGCACACACAATGGGAGAAAATCTTCACACTTCAGACAAGGGCTGATAAACAGAACTGACAAAGAATTACAGAAATCGAATACCATGGAAATAAAACTGCTAATCAACAAATGGACAAATTAACTGAATACAGTTTTCAAAAGAGAGAGGGGGAGGTTAAGAGAGAGAGGAGAGAAAATGAAAGAAGGAAAGAAAGAAAGAAAGAGAAAAAGATGGCCAGCAACTGTTTTTAAAATATGTTCAATATGTAGCCAAATGTAGTACACACTTTCAATCACACAACTCAGGTGGGAGGCAGAGGCAACAATTTCTGAGTTGTAAAGCCAGCCTGGTCTACATAGTGAGTCTAGGACAGACAGACCTACATAGTGAGACCCTGTCAAAAAACCAACAAACAAAAAAAGTGTTCAATATCCCTTGACATCAGAGAAATGCAAATTAAAACTATGTTGAGATGCCATCTCCCCTTAGTTAGAATAGCTGTTATCAACAAATCTGACAAATGTTGGAAAGGACATGGGAAAAAAGGAACCATTATTCACTAATTGGAGGTGTAAATTAATACAGCCATTGTAGAAATGAGTTTGGAGATTTAACAACAACAACAAAATAATAATAAAAGTGAATCGATCCAACATATAATCCAGCTACTTCATTCCTACAAATATACTGTCCACCTCTGCCTCCTAAGTACTTGGATAAAAGGAGTACACCATCACCTTCTGGTGCTTTTTGGGAGGATAAGGGAGGGTTTGTTTGTTGTTTGTTTGTTTATTCGAGACAGAGTTTCTATGTGTAACAAAGCCCTGGCTGTTCTGTACTCACTTTTTAGACTAGGCTGGCCTTGAACTCAACAAAGATAAGCCTACCTCTGTCTCCCAAATGCTGGGATATGCTTTGTCACATGGGTTCAAAATCAGACCCTTGACAGAGCTATCTCTAAGTCCCTACTTTCAAATCTTTTTCTAAATAAAGCCATTTTTAGCTTTACATCTCTTTCAAAGTGATGAGTCTTACGTAAGCCAACTTTTAAATCTTATCTAATAATGTTCAAATATAGGTGAAAGTGTGTGCAGGCAGTGGACTTCCTATAGCTTCCAAAGCACAGCTGTCTCCAGAATTTTCCTTGTTTCATTTTCTCATCTATCAGGTGGGAACACACATAAAAAGTAAAATTGAAATGGATACTAGTGGAAATAAGCAATAGTTATATTTATAGGTATTTTACTGTAGAAGTTGTATTACCTTTCCAGGAACTTTAAGTATGTTTCCTGTGGATTTTAAGAAAGTTACCATGTATAGCAGGAAAACAATAATAAAAAATAAGACACATTGCTAGATAGTGGCAAATAACAAAGCTGCTGGATGACAGGTGGCAACCTCACTTACAAATATGTTACCATGATATCACAGAGCCAGTTGACAATATACACCTTTCTTCCTGCAGTCCTACAGGGGCTTGACTCTTTCACACCTTAGCTAATCACATGCAACAAGTCCGTACAGGATTCATGATGAATATCCTTTCATTACACTCCCACCATTGTAGAAACATATTAGTTTATCCATAGGTCATTATTGTGCTACAGTTAGAACAGGAGCAATCAATAATTACACTTGAGTTTTCTTGCCCATGAGACAAAATAAAATTGTATTTCCAGGTAATCATAACACTACAAACTATTTTCCATTACTTTCAAATATATGTTTGACATCATTTCAAATAGTAGTAAGAAGGTGCATAGAATAGTTTCTTCTTGGCAAACTACAGTATTATTTTTCCAAAATGAGTAAACACATATCTATAACTCCTTGGCCCAGTTCTCCACCATAAGCTTGAGAGAAACATCTTGACCCACACATAGGCAAATGGCAAATATTTTACTCATAGTTATATCTAAGCTATCTAAATATTCTAAAAGTTTCTCCATCTTAGACATAGTCTTCTTTATAAATCTTAGTATTTATTCACCACTTTTTAAATTTTTCTAATATAACATTAGTTAGAAAGAAAATCATATCAGTTTAGTACCTCAGCAAAGTCTGAGGTACAATTCTAGTTCTGATTTATTTGGGAGATGATCTTAGGAAACAGGAGGAGAGAGATTTTGACAACTGACAGTTCAATTAGCAACTGGAGTAATGCCAACAATGACTACTGTCATCTACTGGGCAAATCTGACCTCCTGTATACAACACACTTCTGTGGCATATTACCTAATGGTGGCAGTGCTGGGAGGTTACACAATGGTTGCTCTAAGCTCAGCTCCCAGGAGCACTGAGTCCCTCAGACTTTCAGCCCAAATCCCTTGGCACAGTTACTCCTGTGGCCAAAGGATCTCTTCATTAAAGAAAGAGAAAAATTGGTTTGGAGAACCTGCAGCTCAGAGAGAAGAAGTAACAGGAAGGTGGACAGCAGCTGCCACAGGGCGCAGCCATTTGAAAATACAGACACTGTAGTTTAAGGCCACATCTGATACTTAAAGTGACAGAGAATGTTTGCCCACGCAGTGATGCAGTCACCCATAAAAGTGCACAACATACTTCTACCAACTCCTTTTCGCACCAAAGTGAAGGTCACACCACCATATATTTCTAGCTCTAAAAGTAAGTTGATTTGTCCAACACAAGAACTATCAAACACAACATATAGCAGGAACAAACAAATAAACAAAAACCTAAAAAGTCAGACCACAATTTTCAGAATGATTTACCAGATCCTGATTTATTCACATATTAGTTTTGAGTGACAAAAAAGGAGGTATTTTTAAGGACATGAGTGACATCTCTGAGTATGTTATAACAAAATACTGATCTTTAAAAAAGCAAGGAAAAGATTAAGGAGAAAATTAACCAAGATAACACTAGAAAGTATTAACAAACCTTCCAGTAAATCTTACACCAAAAGATAGTAACAGTGTATTTTCCTCAAAATGGTCACTTCAACCTAACCTTTCCTGAGTTTTATTTCCAGGAAGGGCTGATGAAAGCTCAGCTTTGCTGAAGAATGTTTTCAAAGCTGAATATTTTATGCCATGTGACAGAATAAAGAAAAGAATAAGAATGTTTGCATCAAAAACAAGAGTGAACTTGTGCCTACTTTTGTTGGTCTTGCAGTGAAGAACATACACTCTGCATCCAAGTCTGATATGATTAGATTGTTCATAGAAACAGCATTTTGAATAATCTTTCTGAAAAAAAAAAGAGACTAGCTTATGTGCTGTTTCTTTGAACATATTTTTATCCTAGAATTTTAAAAATCCTTATTTCCAATTCAAATGGTTCTTACATTTCCAGGATGAACATAATATATTCAATTTACGGCTGCCTGCTACCATTTATCACACATTCTCAAGTAATTTGAAGATAGAGAGGAAACTAAGTGAAGGCAATCATTCTTCACAAAAGCTTTCACACCTTTTAAGAGTACTAACTTGAGAAAAGTATTATCAAAGCATAGCCAGGTGTTTTAACTTATTACCTTAATGAACATCTATAGATGCTCCCCAAACCATCATAAAACCAAGGTCAAATTACAATTCGGGGCAAACAGTACTGCTATTTAGCATGACATACAAACCACCTATATGATGACCATGAAAGGTCAACTGCTAATAAAGAGACCAAGAGTTTGAAAGGAGATGGTATATGAGATGTTTTGGAGAGAGGTAAGGGAAGCGGGGAAATGATATAATTATTCATAATCACAAAACATTAAAACAGTTTCAAATGTATTCAAAACATCTTACTTGTGTCCAAGAATGATTGTATGGTCTCCTTACATAACTCATAATGCTATGGGACTCACAATCCACCTCCCAAGAACTGGGATTACAGACATGTGCCACCATGCCCACCATGACTTTAATTATTCAGATTAATTTGTAAAATGTTACCCACACCACAAAAAAGTTGTCCTATACATTTCTTTATTTCTAAACAATTTTAAAACTAAGAATGCTCAATATCTCTAATTTCCTTTTATCTTTTCCATTTCCCTGTATTTTCTGTTTTTTGTTTTGTTTTGTTTTTTCATTTTCCTATGACTTAAATATTAGTAAAATCCTCACTCTGGTTGGTGAATACTGCCAGAAACCTAGCATTGTTCATCCACTTAATTTCTCTTACTACCTACATTGTTTTAACAGGCTAAATTAATTTGACTTACTACCACAGATGTCTTGGGTATTTGTTTTGTTTTTTCTTTTTCTTTTTCTAGTTTGCACCCTGACTTGAAGATCCCTAGTGAACTATGATTTCCTTAGTAAGTAATCCAGTATGTCATCCTGCAAATGTACTGCAGACACCTTAGTGTATTTCAAAAATTTTGTCAAATGTCCTCTAGGCACAGGGCACAGACATAGGGACTTCAGAAGACTGCAGGGAACAATGACCTGGGCACACCCTAGTTGTGTCATTTGGGTACAGATAGAGTTAAACAGTCATAACTCTTAGTGTTTTTAGCCAATATCCACTGCCCAACTATTAAATACCCAATAGTAGTTGTATGTAGCAAGAGGAAAATGAATCTATACTCTTTTGCAGTTGCCAATGTGACAAGATTGTTAATGGCAAGGTCACAGCAAGGTCAGATGCTAGAAAAACACAGAGAAAGTTCAAGAAAATCTTCTAAGAAGAGATGGGGTCTGATCACCTTTGGGCAGAAATTGTTTTGTAAGGAAGTTGGGAAAGATGGTGTTAAGAGGGGACTTATTAGTAAAGAACAGGGAATAAGAAACAACATGTCAACCTCAAGACAGGCAAATCACAAGCTTTGAAATATTTATAGGAGATGGCTTTGCCTAAAACTTCAGTGTTGAGTGAGTGCATATCACAATGTTTGTCAGCATCATGGTATGAAATTGAGATTTTTACACAAAGGTGACAGGAATAAAATAACACTCTGAAATTTTGCAGTCCAATGTGCTGTTCTGAAGAAACACAAGACTGGGTAAAACAAGTTGGCTGCATGTTAGGAGTCTGTATATATCTGCCAGATGGGAATTTCAAATAGAAAAAAAAAAAAAAAAACCTCAGGACATTTCTGATTGTAAGTGCTTAGAATTTAAGTGGGAATTGAACAAATGAAATGAAGTCATCCTGGAGCTTTCTATTCCCAGAGAGAGTGGACAGGACTGAGAGTTTAAATCTCTGTTATCTTTCCATATAGAGTCTCAGAGGATGCACTCAGCTGTCAGCATGTTAACCGGAGGCAAAGATGATAAACTCTTTACAAATGCACAAAATGTACATTTACTTGTTAAAACCAAATGCAATCTAGGTCTCACATTTAGTGTGGACAGTGAACTCTCAGTGGTTCTCTGGAACTGTCACCGACGGGAATCTTTCCTCATCAGGAGAGATGTGACCATTCTCAAGTCACCCAATCCTGCTGGCACAAGAGGCAGTCATTTCCTATGAGTTTCAGTTTTGTCTTTTGAAGTCTAAAGAGTTTATTTTGAAGTCTGCTTTTTTCAAAGTTTAAACTCTTCCCAAACTCTGATCTCTCAGTTATTAAGAGTCTTTTGTAGCAAGTACAATCGAGATAAAAATTGTGACAACTGTTCTGGGTTAGTTAAAAACTGACATTTTGGGTTAGATAAAAACTAACTAAATTTAAGTTCATAAATAACATATGGCATAATAGAATCATTACCAGGTAAGGGAACATTTTAATATACTAGGAATTCAAAGACTATTTTTTAAAAAAACCTAAATCATTAAATAATTTATTCCCACAAAATTTGAAGTGTGCATGTGTATATATTGTATATTACAGTATATACATATATGTAGTAGAAAGTTCAAAGATATAGAAAGTTACTAAAGAGAAAGTAGTTAATATTAAGATAAACTAGGACTTGTGATTTCTGTATATCCCTGAGCAGCTGAGTTCAAACACTGGAACCCATTAAAAGTGCTAGCTATGGTGTCCCCACAGGTAATCCTAGAACTGGACAGAAAGAGACAGTTGGTTTGCTGGGGCTCACTCCTCAGGTGGTCTAGCTTAACAGATGAGCACCTGACCAAAACATCTGATTTCAAAGGAGGTAGAAAGTGTTCTTGCAGATGTTACCCGGGGCTATCTTCTTGCCTATACATGTTCACATGTTCATGTGTATCCCACAGAACAACACACACACACACACACACACACACACACACACACACACACACATACACCAACACAAACAACACTCACACACTCATATATACACATGCACAAGCTTTCAGAAAAGACAAATGAAGAGATTTTATCTATACACAATTCAGTTGTTTGAATTGTATTTGTTTTAAGACAGGGTCTCATGCTGGCCTAAATTTTGCTATGTCATTGAGGATTGTAGAGAGCTGCGACGTGCCGCGCCTTAAAAATGGCGCTGGTCTCCGCCTTCCACCAGCCCGACGGTGAGCGCTCTCGATGGTAAACAAGTCCATATTTGGCTAAGATAGCACCATGTGGCTTTACTTGATTGGCTATACGTGGGCCTCTAAGATAGCACC